>JAVXUO010001426.1:0-163672 GCA_033065855.1 Escallonia rubra | reverse complement strand
TACATGGGTGACACAAATAACACAAAAGCAAAGAGATTTCCTGCAATTGCCAAAAGCAAACGAATGTAACTGCTTAGAACATTGTCAGCAATTCTTTAGGCTGTGGTTGTCAAATCGGAATGCTCTTGAGTTTAACATGAACTTCAAATGCAACAAATCGGTTATGGGTGTGTAGGAAGTTATGCAGGACTCCAATAATACCATAAGTATGGTGTTTAAGCACACGTTGCGAAGCTATAAATCTATCCTCACTCTTTCATGGATAACAGACTACATTGCTGTCATTAGAAGTTTGACCATCACTTGTTATGATAGCCTCTTCCATGAACAAGAATTTGGACGCCAGCCGATTTGTGTCAGTGTGTTTGTGTGTGTGCGTGCTAGCGCGTAAAGCAGTGAACCAACACACCTTAACCTTTAAGACAAAAAAAAAATAAGAATCGCTCTTGCTGTTTTGTTACACAACATCTTAAGCACCCTGAAGGTGAAAGAACTGGTACTAAAGAAAGTCTTGTTATACTCAGAGGGATTTGGAACCGCTTCAATCAAGGGTAAATTGCATTTGCCCTCTAGACAGGTTGATGGTAGTGTAACCAGTCCCACCATGTTACGAGCTTGCCATGTTAATCTAAAGGGTAAATTGGAGATCCTTCTAAGCCAAAATCCCCTCTTGATTCCTAAAAGCTTTCTACATGGGAGGAAATAATAAGATGGGAATAAAAAGAATCCCAATCCTTGAATTAAGCCCATCTACCTATATTTTGTTTATGTTGAGGCCTGCATTTCTCTTTCAAATTAATTGTCAATCCAGTCATTTCTAAGCATATCCAATAGAGAAAACTAAAGTGCAACTTGGATTTCCCTTTGTCTTTCTCTCAACATTTCACATCAAACAAACAGAGAAAGAGCAAATAGTTCTAAATAGGACAGCACAATAGACCAGATATGACAACCAACAGAACAGAGGCCGCCTTAACAAATGGTCAACTGAAGCAAAATGGCATTCTTTCCACCGATTCTTCATGCTGCTATGCAATTGCCCAGAGAACACACCAATTTTAGCTGAGGTGCAGTTCTCCCTATTAGTAGCATACCCAATGACGTGAAAAGAGAAGTAAAAAGGAAACCCAGATTCCAAACACACACACACACACACACACAACAAACAGAGAGATGTACCTGCAATTCCAGCTGCATCACTGCAAACTGAGTAAGTAGAGAACAAGAAAAATTCAGACATTGATCAATCTGTTCAAACTTCAGTCATCAGGTAGAAATTCTCTCCCTCTCTCTCTACACACATGAATATTTATAAAATAAACTTTGATCTCAGGCTTTAATGACGTTAAAACAAAAAACTTCAACTCTCAAGTCATGGGGTCCAGTAAACATAATATATAGACCTTGATAATCATGTGCATAACCTCTTAATAGGGTAGGGAGTGTCACTAGCACTTGACAGAGTGCCAGTAGAGTCACTCTTGGTAATTGCCAATTGGTGTATTATACTGTTTATAATTACTAGGAAAAAATTTAGCTGCTAATCCCTTACATAGTGACAATTAATAGTAGATGATTATTTTCAGTGATTTTTATTAGTGACAAAATATTCTTAAAAAATTATCACTAAAAATATTTAACGACAAATAATTATCACTATACGGAGAGATATAAGAATATTTTTACAATCCGGATAGCAGTAAAACATTTTCAGTACTGCAATTGGAATGTATTCATTTATGTCACATCGTGTGCTCTGTGTACAACTCAGCTTGTGGTACCAGATAAGAATCTTCTACTGTAATGTAACAACTTTAGTGTCAAATTATTTCAACTACAAATTTTGTTGATGTTTCTAAAATTTATAGGACAATCTTTAGTCGCCAAAATGCACTTAGCAATAATTTTTTATTTTAATAGAGTTGTGCAATAAATGATTCTAATCCGTGAACGCAAATATAAGGATGAGGTAATTGAAGTGGAGATTTTAATTTTATAACGGATTTGAAAATACATCACACCAAATTCCTTATTTGGATTATGATGAGATGGATTTACCAAATTCTAACAGGGATTTGAAAAGGGGATTTGGTGTGCCAAAATCCCATGTAGAAATAAATAATTAGTCCAGACTAGTTATTTGACAAATTATTTCCACTAATATAGAAAGAAAGTGACTCTTTTTTGTCTCCATAATTTTAGTTACCTTCTTCTATTAAAAAAAGAAACTTTGTCTCATTAGTTTGTATTCATACACCATTAAATTATCTGGCTTCAATTATTAAATGTAAATCCACAGATAAAATACTCGCTTCTAGAAAATTGCCCAAATACTAAATTTATAATTTCATAAATTTGTAAACTAATAAATTCTATAACGAATGAATTTTGAAATGTAGAGTAATTTAAAAAAATTCGTCCAAACACACTCTAAAAGCGTTTCCTTGCCCTGAATTACTTAATTTTGATAACTCATGGTCTTAATAAAGGCAGTGTAGTCTGGTAGGTCCAAAGATGGGAAGGATGTGAAGCTGTGAGCTGGCCTAAGACATTCTCAATCACTTTGTTGGGTCTTCTTATCAGGTATATGAAGTTGTGGTTCCTCCTCACTAATACATCATTTTGGTTTTCATTTGTTTTTATTTAGGAAAATACATGTCCTTATCTTAAATACTTGTTATTCCTTTATGGTTTTGTCTTTAAAGTCGAGAATTGTCGCCACTTACATAAATATTCAGGATTATTGTATTGTAGTTAATTATAATAATTGGTGGCCATATAGGATAAGAACAAGGGCAATTACAAAATTGAGTCGTGTGGGGTGTACGATGTTTTTTTTAGCAATGACGGAAAAGTCTTACTAAAGAAAGGGGAAAAAAAAAAGCGATTATGTTCGCATTCTTTTACTCGCTAATGGCAGTATATTATATATGTATAATCAGTACAACACACAATAGTTCGTGATTTTTTTGCATGGTATTGCGGACGCGTAGCTAGTTCAATAGTATTTTGTGCTATTCAAGATAGTTTGCCCTCAATTTTGTTACGTATACCATAATGTGGGCATACCAATCATGCCTCGGATTTAATGTCAGATGGAAGTAACATGGATGGACAAGGATCCGTTGTTGTTGTACAGAACTATTGGTATAGTAGAAAAGTATCGCGAGATGCATTTTAATGACAAAAAGTTTGTCACTACAAATTTTAGCAACAGAGACAAAACTCATTCAGTGACAATATTTTGTTACTAAAGACGTTACGGTAGATATTCGCATCCGATACCGACTACTTTTCTCGAAACTAGAATAATCTTAGAAATAGAAATTTACATTTCGAAATTGGAACGATCTAATTACAATCAAAATTTCCAGAGACCAGATATTATCTCCAAAAATTGGAATAGTCTTTAGGACCAAGTACAAATCTACTGAGGAGCCTGCTCCAAGATAAGATACTCCAAGATGGTCTTACGTGTGTATCTTATCTTGGAGTAGGGTCTGCATGGCCAAGAGAAATGCAGATATTTTTTTTTTTTTTTGGGAATAAATGCAACCCAACAGAAATGAGAAAATGGATCTGCAGGAAAGAAATAAAATATAAGAACGAGGAGCACGTGAGCATCTTTTCCTCGGGGGACAAGGCATATCCAAGAAGGGTAAGACAAAAAAATTCAAGAAAGCATAGGAATAATTATAATCTTGAAAGTGGAAAATTACAACTAAACGGTAAAAGGAAAAAGAAAGAGATGGGAGATTAAGGATACGACGACTTGGTTACATACGGGTGGAAAAGATGTTCGGCACCCTACCTGTCTCACGAATGCGAGTCTCTGAGAATTTTTGTTGACTAGAACACAAAATAAGTTGTACTAAAAATAAAAGATTTAAAACTGGCTCTAGCCCGGTGATAACAAGGATCACTTGTGAGTTCAGTCTGGTCTATCATAGAGGCATCTTTTAAGTGATTATTAGAGTATACAAGATTGTTGAGACTGAAAACCCGATAAGGGGTTTACCAAAATATGACTCAGGAGTAATTTGAAAAGAACTTTAGTAATCAACGTTTCTATCATGCGTCGCGAAGAAGAAAATGGCATGAACCTTAGGCTTATTTTGTACCGTGAACAAACCCTAGAGTTCCCCGAAGCATGTACATGGCCGTGCAATCATGCCAAACAATCAAGGTTTTGACTAGTTAGCGATGTATGCACGATTTATATGACCTTCTGCTAGATCTGGCCGTGTACGCGATTTAGTGACAAGAAAAAAGTGTCATGTATAAGGGCATGCCTCAAGCCCAGCACGACCAATGACGGTAAGGGTACTTGTGATCCTTTACCTTTATATGGAGGTTACAATCCTTACCTATCGTTATGTGCCTCCAATGCTTTCTTAGCGATCAAAGCATTTCGACACTTGCCAGCCTGATGTAATGCGTTGCAATGTGTATGGTGTTTTGGCAATGACTAGCACAAAGAAGTGTTTGATCACCATCAATAGGGCTATAAGAACGTTGAACAACGCCCATAGCACCGGGCATTTTCTTCTTTAAAAAGGTAGTCTAGTAGGTAGTGATGATCTCTTCTGAGTAGTCTTTTAAAGACGAACTCAAACTGTGCCTCTTCATTTTCTTTAACACGCAACAGTAAATGTGGAATGTCCATACACTTAGTATGCAACAAATGTGATAAGATCGTATTTTTAAGCATTATTTAATACCCTGAATTAGTCCGCCATTGTCTGTGATGACCCAAACTTGCGGCTAAAATGAAGCCTATGATTTTTTTGAAAGAGCTGGCCACATAGATCCTTAGCAAGGTCTTGTAATGCTAGTCTCAAACTCTTCCATTTTTTAAGGGATTTGGATAACCCATCAGGATGATGTCCCCAATCTGTGAGAGAGAGAGAAGAGAGAGAGAGGGGTGTTGTGTAAACCATGGTTACATCCCCCCCCCCCCCTCTCTCTCTTTCTCTGATTGGGACATCACCCTTGTTATAACCATGGGTTACAGCAGGGGATCCAGATCCTTTTTTAAGAGAGGGTTTTGCTCTCAACAATTCTATGACACATAAACCATGAACTCTCATAGTACACAAGCGATGGGCAATCTCAATATGCCATAGTACACATTAGATGTTATTACAATCCTCAACCATCGGGACCTAGCGTCTTTGTTTGCAAAAATACCTCCTTCTAATTCAAGGCATGTATGTATAGTCGAGCTTTGGCTCTGGGTCATTAGAAATAATGTTAGACAGTTATAGCATATGAGTGGGCACTATTGTCGTGAGATTGGTCTCTTTCAGTTAGAAGACCGAAGTCGCAAAGCCTTCGAAAATTATTGAATCCATAAAAGTTTTCGCATTGAACCCACAAATGCTTGTATTTTTTAGTTATGAGTTCTACTCCCGGCTTACTTATGTCTAGTTTCCAGTTGAATTTAGTTATTTTAGACCTAGCCTAGGTATCAGAGGTGTGCCGTGGGGTACTAGAGGTGTGCTAATGAAGATATTGTACCTTTTGGGGCTCTTCAGAGGGAACTTCAAAGTGGCAATATTTCATTATATTCTATCCATATCCTAATTCCGATACAATTTTGAAACAATTCAAGTACTTTGTCTATGTGGGATGTCCATCTGCCTAACACAGAGCTAATACGAGATCCCATACTGGAATTCATTGAATTACCCAAAATTGAGTAGTGATGACAAAAGTTACAGTATAGAGGGAAATATGTTCCTTTTTTTTAATATCTTCTTAAAGGATACACAATAACAATGGGTTAGTAGCCATCTTATTAGTCCTCGTAGTGCCTGAAAAAGACTCACACATAACTTTTTGGTGAGAAGAACGCACCATGTACTCTCATGCTTTTGCTTTTCACATGTAGATCTAACCAGTGAGAAGCTCTCACGTTGAGAGTTTCAACTATGTCATTGTTTTTTATGTAGCAGTGATGGCCAACAAAAGCACATTTAGAGTGAGCAAGTACAAGCAGATACTTTATATAAATTAAGGGTGTATTTGATAACGCAATTACATAAATAAAACTTAAAAATTCCATTGTTTTTTTAATTAACTGAGTTTGATACTACACATTCATAAATGACTTGCACTATGCTTAGAACCAATTATTTTAGGATTTGGATTTCAAATTGGAAATCGGATTTGAAATTCAATTCACTTCTTTTTTTTGTTTGGAACGAAGAAGAATTCAAATCACATAATTTTTATTTTGGGTTTGAAAAATAGAGGAAATGAAAACGTAATAAGTTTTTAGACAATTATATCCTTGACTTAATGATAAAAAACAAACCATTGCAACTGGTTTCAAATGTGCTGGTGGCAATCCGTGGTGGTGGTAGTGTGTGAATAGCCTTGGTAAGAATGGCGGGGTAGTGACAATGATGTGGAAGTGGTGGGGGTGGTCAAGTGATGGTAACGATGATAGTGGTGGTGGTATTAAAATTTTAATTAGTGGTAAAGATGGTGACAGTAGTGACGATTGTGGCATCACCGACGATGATGGTGGTGGTGTGCGTCAACGGTGGTGTTGTCTTATGGCATCTGCAGTAGCTGACAACAACAACGGTGGTGGTGGAGGTGGGTGGGTGCATTGATGAATACAGATTTTGACTGTAGAGATTTTGTAAAATTGTAGAGAATTATAGCCGATTAAGTTTTCAGTTGCACAAATTCAACGCTTAAATCTTTAGCAATTAAAATTCAATTTCATCAAATAGGCTTTATGATGATGTACGAGCTGTCTAAGAGGGTATTTGGGTTTGATTCTAGAATTGTCAAATCTGATTAAATCAGCTTTAAAATGTTTGGTAAAAAAAAGGTAAACTGATTAAATCTTCTTCAATGTGCTCAAAACTGATTAAATACGTAATCCTCACTTTCTTGGATTAAAATTTAATCAGTTTTGGAGATACATAAAACTTACCAAAATATCCTTACATATAAACAAACATTAAATTCTCCACTTCAAATTGAATACACTATATGGTAATTTTGTCACACTAAACCTACTTTAATCCATTTTCATCCAAACACCTTTAATAATTTCTAATCTATTATGCTTAAAATGGATTAAAGCTGATTTTAGAAACTGATTCTGATTTAATCAAGAGTTAACTACGCGGTTGATCACTATACTATTGTGCAAATTCAAGTTTGATCACTTGACTTTAATTTGTGTCAAAGTGACCACTGAATTTGTTAATTTGTCCTATCAAGTCAATCTGTTAGGCTCCGTTAGCCCTAAGTCCGTTAAGTGACTTTTATCCAGGGGTAAATATGTCATTTCAATTTCTTCTTCTTTAATTATCTCCTGGTTTTTCTTCAAGCCCAGCATCACCACACGACGCCGCCACCAACCACTGAGCACAACCACACCACCAGCCCAACACCACCACCAACCACCCAGCACAGCCATGCCTCGACCATCAACCACCAAACACAATAAGACAACACCCTACCCCTCGCCCTCACACTCATTGATCCAGTTCACCACATAACTACATGCACTCTCATTAATCCAATTCATCCCACCCCCAGCCCCCACTGCACAAACATAGAATGCACACACACACACACACACACATGACACAATTCACCACAACCCCAGCCCCAGCCCCCACCCCACAACACACAGACTCTCTAATGCCAATTCACCCCACATACACATAGACTCTCTAATGATCCAATTCACCCCACACCACACACAGAGAACACAAGCACACACACAAAATGAATCGTGCACAGACACGCACACACATATACACCCAATCCTGCACAAATACTATATCATACACACAAGCAAAAAATCAAACACCCTTGCCAAAACCTGTTGATTTAATTTTGTTTATTGCCGACTTCACGATCATGATTAACGATGAGTCGATCGCTCTCGAATTACTCCCCATAACGCTCATATTACTGTTTGAGGACTGGGTTAAGGATTGCGTGAGGTTCCTCGAGGTGGTCGTGGACGGAGGAGCATGAAAAGGCGGTGTCACACATGGTGTCACACACATACCGAATCTCGCACACTACCACACACCAGATCGAGGCTTGGATGGGGTGTCGAGAGGTGTTGGGGTGTGTGACGAGGCTTGGGTGAGGTGTCATGGGTGTGGTGGTTGGCTGCTAGTGGGCTAGGTCGGCGGTGGAGGGAGGAAGAGAATAAGAATAAGAGAAGAAAAAGAAAAGTTAAAAAAATAAAACAAAAACCTAAAATATTTTGAAAGTGCCAGATTTACCCCTGACTTAATGAAATTAACGGGCCTGTGGATGTCTAAAATTAACAGAATGACCCGATTGAGCTCAATTGAAGACTTCAATGATCACTTTGACACAAATCGAAGTTCAGTGACCAAAGTTGAATTTACCTAAAAGTTCAGTGGTCAACCGTGTAGTTAACTCTTTAATCAAAATCTACTTTTAAGAATCAATCCCAAACGGCCTCCAAGACCGTGTTTGGATAATCTTTCGCTCACCCTGTTTCGGTAAAATTGAAAGGGCAAATCACTCTCAAAACCCTTGAGGAGAATAATAACTACACTCACCTCCTACTAACTATTTTTGTTATACTCCACTCTGTTAACCCTACGGTTATTTAACCTAGGATTATATTTGGTTTTGATGATAACTAACATTGATGTTTATGTTGTCTAACATGCATTGAGTTGATGAAGCAACATGAACAATCTCATACTCATGCAAATGGTCAATTAGACGAGCAAATCGTTCAAAGACTCTCAACAGATCGCATCAAAGAAGGAATTCGTCGATTGAATTTTACTATGCTTTATTTCCTTCTTTGTAAACTAGACGTAGAAAGATGATCGTTACGATGACTGTATACCTAGAACTTGTCCATAGGTTTCCCTTGCATGCATAAAAGTTTTTCATACTTTAAAAACAAGGAAACTGCATTTTTAGGAATGCAGTCGACTGCAATTTGGGCAGTGAGGTATTACAATCGACTGCATTGGAATGCAGTCGACTGCAATACTTCCAGTAGCCTATTACAGTCGACTGAATTGCAATGCAGTCGACTGCAAGTTGGAAATTTGAATTTCCAACGGCTACTTTGGGAATACAGTCGACTGCAATGGGACATTGCAGTCGACTGCATTTACCGTTTTGACGCATTTAATGCTCCACTTACCCCAAACGGTCATATTTATTCCCACCTCTATAAATACTCATTTTGGGCATTGTTTTGATTCATCAATTGCATTCAAAGCTCTCTTATCTTTCATATTCTCAAAGATCAAAGCAATTGTTCAATCTCTCTTGGTTTTCATTGTTTTCTCATCCATTTCAAGAGAGCATTTATTGTGAGCTTACACTTGAGAGATATACACTTTCATAAAGTCATCATACACTCATCTCTCTTGTTCTAGTGCTTAAACTTGTACTCATCTACTTATTGAGAGTGAAATCTTGTACACATTTCTTCATCTAAAGGTTCTTGTATCAAAGCTTGGGGTTGTCAAGCTTTGGAGCTTTGGGATTGTCAAAGCTTGTTCTTGATGTGGGCATAGCATCAAGGGATTGTAAGAGGTTCGATCTTGACTCGTAAGGAAGATCATACTAGTGGATTCTAGGGCCTTTCAAGGGACTTCCTTGAAGGGGTGGACGTAGGCTTGAGGGTATATTAAGCCGAACCATTTAAACCTCCTTGTCAAGTATCTCTAAACCCTTCTCTCTTTACTTTCTCGTTTTACCTTTGTGTTGAGGTTGGTTGCCTGCTTACTTAAGTTTTTGAGATTGGGGTTTTTTGTTTGTTAATTTTTAAAGTAGTTTTAAAATCCTATTCACCCCCCCTCTAGGGTTATCTTTTTGGTTTCACACTTTATTTTTTATTTTTCAATTCACAGAGTTAATAAAATCAGTAAAAAGACAATAATACCCTCATAAACAAATAAATTTACCCAATATATTGCCATACCCATCTCCAAACATCACCCCACCCTATAAACACCACTACCATCTCTGTCTGTCTGTCTGTCACACACACACACACACACACACACACACACACACACACACTCTCTCTCTCTCTCTCTCACACACACATCACCAATCTCACACCAACGAAGCACCTGTCATCCCCTTCTCCCCCACCACCAAAAATGAAACCACCACTGTCGAATTTTTGTTTGTCCATAAGAATTAGGGGAAAAAAAGACGGGCAAGATGAAATTTGATGATTTTGATATGGGTTTATAATTAGGATGAGGTTGATGTGTGCATAAAATTGGTGCTAGACTTAGTGGGTAATGGTGGTTGCGCTGCGATGGAGGTGGGTATCGGTGTGGTGGTGCCAAATCTGTTGGTGGCAGTGTGGCGGATGTTGGTTGCGATGGTAGTGGTTAAGCATTAAGGGTTTCGTGGTTGGTCATCGACTGGTTGGTCATTAGGGTTTTAGTGGTGAGAACGTAGCAGATGAAGTGGATGGGTGTGTGAGTGATGATGGTGGTTGGTCACTAGGGTTTCAGTGGTTGGTACGTGACATATGGAGTGTGTGTGTGTGAGATCAGCGAAAGAGGGTTGCCGGTGTATTGGGATGGGCATAGGCATAAGCTGTCGTCGTTGTGTGTTTATGCGTGTCTATGTACAAAATGGGCAGTGGGCAGTGGTGTTTGGGGGGGGGGGGAGATGATGTTTGGAGAGAGAGATGACATCGGCGTTGATGGTGGTTCGCTGGTATTAGAGACAATGGCTGAAGAAAATGAAGTCATCTTAATGGCAATTTATGTAGATCACAAAAAGTTGTGTGGTGCCCTAACTTTTATTCACCGATGCTTAACAAAATAGAGTTTTGTGTAAACATATTACAAATCACAGGGAGTGGAGTGTAATAAAAATAGTTAGTAGGAGCTGAGTATAGTTATGGTACATTTTAAGGGTCCTGAAAGTAATTTGCCCAAAATGAAAATAATGCCCTTGTAACAATCTTTTGTTTCCCAACCTGCCCTTTGGTTGCTATCTGCTCCAAAATCTTCCCGCCATTCCCACCCACACAACTAAATGGGGATTATGCTTCAGGCATTAGGGCACTGACAGCCCATTTAGCTCTTTTGCCCATTCTTCTCAGCTCGTGTTGTTAAGATTGTTGGGAAAATTTCAAAAGCTTTTGATAGAGTAATTAGTATGGGAATACAAGGGCTTTTGCCCCTCTTGAAGTCAATTATGGCTCCAATCCACATCAAGGATATACAGGGTTGCTCCGTCGCCGTGGACACCTATTCTTGGCTACACAAGGGTGCTCTTTCTTGCAGCAAAGACCTCTGCAAGGGCAATCCAACATCCAAGTACCTTCTTTTCTATATATCACCATATACGCATATACCCACTTCATTTATCCCCATTGTCGCGTGCCCTTGTTGTTGTTGCAATGAGGGTTCCTGTAGTAGCGGGTTTCGTTTGTTTTGAGCAATTTCTAGATTATAGATGTCATTTAGTTGATGAACCAGAAGAGTTTCTCTGTTTATCCTATATACCCACTTCAGTTTCCCCATTACATGTGTGTGCGCGTGTGTTTGTGTTGCAATGAGGGTTCTTGCAGGTCTGGAGTAATAAGTTTCCGATTGTATCAAGCAATTTCTGAGTTTATATTAGGAGGGTTTTCTTTCTATAACACGTATACGGTATACCCATTCCATCCGCCACTAGTATGTGGGGTGTGTGTGCAATGAGGTTTCTTCTAGGTCTGGAGTAATGTAATGGGTTTCATTTATTTCAACCAATTTCGAATTATGATGTCATTTTTTTAACGAAAAGATTTGAAGGGCTTTGACTACTGTTAATTTCCCTTAACATATAGCACATTGCTAAAAATCATCGTCTTAAGATACCCACTTCATCATGTATATATGTGCTGCAACAAGGTCCCTTGTAGTGTTGCAATAATGGGTTTCATAAGAGTCAAAGTACTAGGGTTTAGACAAACTTTTTATTTCGTTTATCATTTGCCAGATTGGTATATAAATTCATTCTTTGAGATAGCTAACATCATCCATTTTCGCTCAGCTTTTATTTCTGCTGTGCTTATGATTCAAGAACAAAAATCAAAACCAAAGAAAAACTAGTTCTAGAAAATATTGGCATATCCCAAAAACCTTTTATCTTTTGTTTAGTTATCAATGCTACATGTTAATTCCTAATTACTGCTTGGATTGAAACCCAGATGGCATTCCCCAAATTTGGGCTTCTTTTGTTGCTTTGGGTAGATTAGATTAGCATTGCTGGGTTCCTGGTAAGAACAGGCCTCCCTCCATTGAGTATTTCTTGCTATAGTCTGCTAGTATGGTGAAGGCCGAGGCAGTGCTATGGAAGAGGGTTTCCAGATATTTTAACAAGAGCCTTTGCCTTCACTGGGCCATGGAAACATGCTGCAATGTGAATTTTTTTATGCTCTATTCTGTTTATGTCTTGTTGCTCTTGGCGTTTTACCATCACTTGTTTGTACCAGTTTAACCACTATAAGATTATTCAAATGCAATCTACTTTTATTGCTGCAACTCCAGATGGGATCTTGATCTATAGTGTGGAATTGTAATCTATCCTTGCAATGCTAGGCATATCGACTATTGCATGCACCGAGTCAACTTGTTGCGGCATTATGGTGTTAGACCTGTTCTTGTGTTTGATGGAGGCTTCCTACCGATGAAGATTGAGCAAGAGAACAAGCGCTTAAGGTACTACAGAAAGGCTTTCAAATATGAGGACCTTTGGCTCAACTTTGAATCCTGGATCAATTCCATATTTACAATGAGGGGTGGATTGATGTATGGTTTTGAGTCAAAACCAACATAATTAAAAAAAATTAAATGCAGAATGTATATGGAAGCTGTTTGGTTTTCCAATTTTTACATAAACACAGATATCGATAGCATTAAATATGCATGTCTGTCAATGAATCATATATGCGCCATACATGTTATAGAATTTAGTGTTTCCGCTTTGCTCGATATGCATTTAGAATCAGTTCATGTGTCGAGAGCTTATCACTTGCAAAGAAGCATCAGCCATTCCAATTGGTCGTTGTTTACTAAGGCCTTCATCTCAAATTTATCGCATTAGTCATCACAACTTTTGCATCTGGGAAGTGGAAGTGACCAATTGCTTCTTGACTTGCAGCTGGCCATGCCAGTGATCTAGAACTCAGGCTATAAGGTTCTCGTTCTATTTGATATAGGAGGATTCATCTCTTTGGTTGAATCCCTTGCTTTAGATGATAGCAACTCTGTTTAAGTGAATCTAAGGACTAGGAAGCTGCACCTAGTCTTTAGTTTGAATTCAACAAGCAGCAGGAAAAACAGAGGTAGGTTTCTCTGCACATGAATCTATCCTGGAACTAGTCCTCCTGTTTTTGTTCAAAACAGTTTTTACTTTCTTCATCATTTATTGTATGGCTTGAAGTTTATGACTTATCATACTTCTTATAGATTATTACTTGAGGAACATAAATTCTCTCAGTCCTGCAATATATCACTTTTACAGTCAGACCATCAGATCGTCTGCAAACCCCAATAACCATCCACTCTAACCTTTTGTAAGCTGTATTCCAGAACCTCCACAAGCCCGCTGTGACATTTTTGTAGTTCTATGTACATCAGGGTCTATCTAATTATGCCAAATTTATAACTTATTTTTCTACTTAGTTGCATGTCATCTGGAAGGAAGTCAGCTTATTTAGTCATCCGAGTTTTTTGTGTACTACTTCTCCCTATGTTATTTTTAGTTCACCCTATCTCGCATTACCCCATACTCTTCAAGTTGTGAGGTGGCTTGGCTAATGCTAATTTCACACAAATGAGGTAGCCTGATTAGGGACTCTAAAGACATTTGTCGAATACAGTTATACCACCTTGTTTTTTATTAGTTGCTATAAAAGCTTAAGCTGCTAGAGAATGGGCTGAACAATACATATCATGCTTATCACTCCCTCTCAAGCCCAAGCACGGTACAGCACATGAAATTACGAACCGAGCATAGTATAATTGTTGACCACACAAACATAAATGGGGACCAACTGCAAGCGGGAAGACTTGTACCACGACCTTGCTAAAGTAGAGCTTCAAGACAATGTTAAGTTACCAATTGCTTTAGTGCATATTATGCTTAACACATCTCAAGTGACGGTTTCTTGTTTTTCTCTCAGTTGGTACCATTCCACAGTTTATGCATATACTCTCATTCATTATTCTATCCTTCCTTGTGCGACTGTTCTTCTCGTACTTCAGTTACACCAATCATTTGTGAGGGTTGCTTCTTAGCTGCCCAACAATACCTTCTCTTCTTGCTAAATATACGATGAAATACTCTGTCTTCGACTCTTGGTCCAGCTTAACATAGCCTTTTGGATTCTAAAGCGTTTCAGGATCGTCTAAGCTAGCATTAACACCTATTTTATTTAATAAATTAAATTGATTTACCTGCTAAGAAGATACACCAGGAAACCTCGTGCTGAATATTCTTAAAGGTTCATCAGGACCTAAAGAAGTCTCAGGAGTCATGTTCATATTACGTGATTAGTTTTGCTGCTTTTTCGCTGACTGTCTACTCGTTGGAACCCTCCTCCTTTGTCCGGGCTTAAGACATAGGATACATTTAAGGTTGTCTTAGTGCTTTATACTTTTAGGATAGTGAAATGTGCTTTCTAACTCGAATCTATGTCATCCTCAAGAGGTCGTTGTGTTTGTATTTGTCTAGTTGCTCTGCTACTTTTGACAGTTAGATCCTTGGTTTTCAGTCTCATGTAGGCTATGCGCTATCTTGTACTACATTTTGTTAAATACTGATGACATGTCAGTTTGCAGAGAAACCTTTAACCAGTCTTATGCTGTGTGCTTTTAAATGCAGGTCAAGGAAGGAAAATCATGCACGTGCTATTGAGCACGAATCATGTGGAAATTCTGCTGCTGCTTATGAGTGCTATCAAAAGGCTGTTGATATCTCACCTTCGGTCGCATATGAACTAATACAGGTAGTAAAAGGTGGTTTTTAATTATACATTGATCTTCCGGAAGCACTAAGAGGTGGCTTACTACTAATTAGTATTTTATATAATGATGTTTCTGTTTTCTCAAACAGATTTTTATCTTTTCCTTCTGATAGATGACATTTCTGCCCTTTTTATTGGCACGGTTGTGTGTGAAGGTCTTAAAACAAGAGAATGTTTATTATGTTGTGGCTCCCTACGAGGCAGATGCCCAAATGACCTTTCTGGCGGTCAGCAAACAGGTTGATGCAGTTATTACCGAGGACTCGGACTTGATAGCATTTGGTTGTCCCAGAGTACGTTTTTGGTTTGTTTATCAATTTTGGATTGTCTTTTTACAAGATAATCAGTCAACTATCATTTTCTATTGTTGTGGACTTTCTGTTGGCTGTTATAATTTTATTTTGGTTCGCTAAAAGCATCATTTTCCTATTGCTGCTTGGAAAGTTTTCTGAGATATGGCAATACTCTTAAATCTAGATAATTTACAAGATGGACAAGTTTGGGCAAGGTGTTGAGTTCCGGTACTCCCTGCTACAACAGAACAAGGAGCTGAATTTCACGAATTTCACTAAGCAGATGCTTCTTGAGATGTGTATCTTGAGTGGTTGTGATTATTTGCAATCTTTACCCGGAATGGGCTTGAAAAAATCTTACGCGCTTATAAACAAGTTCAGAAGTTATGACAAGGTGCGTGTTATATGTCGAGTACACCTGCTGATAATTACATACTTCAGTTTGAAATTTCAAGGAATTCTGGTTTGGCAGGGGACACCTGCTATAGGGTCAATTTGGCTCTCAAAATTTGTACTTCTTTTTCCTTTTTCTTTCTAGATTCATTTACTGAATTGTGGTCTCTCTCTCTCTCTGTCTCTCTCCCCCCAGCCTTTGTTTTGCTTTCCTATATGAGCCTAATTCTGAAATGGCAATTCCCAGGTATTAAAGCACTTGAAGTACAGTGGGATTGCAGTGTCTCCTCTGTATGAAGAATTTTTCAAGAAAGCGTTACTAACTTTCCAGCATCAACGAGTTTTTGATCCCGTCACTGAAGATATTGTACATTTGTCTGACCTATCTGACCAGTCTGGGGAAGATTTGGACTTCTTAGGCCCATATCCTTGGCTGTCTTTCATCTTAATACTAAGGGCTCTGCTAAGAATATATAGCGACAATGCTTCATAAAAATCCTTCATGTTCATTCCTTAACCAGCGATACATCGATACCTCGAGATATAGCAAAAGGCATAGCTAGGGGTGATCTTGATCCTATCACTAAAATGCCATTTCAGGTACTTTATCCACCATCCAGTTTGTTTCCAGCACTAGCTCGTTTTTCTTCAATGAATGGATAAATTTCTTCCATTGGATTTATTTTTCCTCGAAGAGATTGGGATATTCTTCTTGAATCTAGGATCACTGTACGGTTTTTACTCTGTTATTACCTGATAATCACGGGCTCCAAACCTGGAGACAGACTCCCCACAAAAAGTGGGAATAAGGCTGCATACATCCAAACCTCCCCAGACCCAACAATGACAGCATCGTACATCGAGTCTGGCTTCTACAGAACATTGGGATGGCTATGATGTGCAAATCGGCTTCAGTCCCACTCTGATGAATTGAACGTTTTGAGGCGGCAAATACTTTGCCAGATCTGCGTAGAGAGTTGTCAGCACTTGACAGTAAGAGTTTTGTTAACAGGAAAAGAGATTGAAGCCAACTCCTTGGGAGTAGTCTACATCTTTCTTTTGTGCTTCTACTTTTAACTATAGCCTTATCAGACAGGAATGACTATTTACATATATAATTCTCACTGGAGCACCTAAGAAAGAGACCTATTCATAACAAGGAAAAAGAGGTTAAGACATCCACCAGAATTTTTTAAGCGACTTCCTTCTTTATTGTTTAAACCCTATGAGTGTATTCACCTCAGACCGTTTCCAATATATTCAATTGTTAGCTAGTTCGTTTTGATTGTCATGCTCCATTGGTGTCACAGAACTGTTTTTGAATGAAGGCTGCCACTGTTTACATAAGTTTGTAAAATTTATATTTTGACTGTTCTTTTCTTGTTTCTATTTTGTTATATATCACTTTGACTAACGGGTTTTTTCTTAAATCTTTTTCTTTTGACAAACAGGAAGAGAGTGCTAGAGCTGAGTTGGTGCTTGACGGAAATTACCAACTCAATAATTTTAAACCAGAAAGTGATAGGAAAAAGCTTGATTTGCCTGCACAGAAAAATCTCTTGACTAACTACTTCTGTATCCTTTCAGTTTAATTCTTCTTAGCTTTTCTCTGTTGCTTTAGTTTCTATGTATATTTCAGAATTTACTGCTGATAAGATGCTGTATATACCTTACGTAGTGGTTGATTTGTTAAATCCAAACATGACATGGGACAATTAAGTCTATCTGTTCACTTTCTTACCAAAAGTTGGTCACAATCCTGATGCCATCTACCGTAGTGCCACCTTTTGTTTCACGAATACACATGGCTGTGTACCCTTAAAGACCAAGTGCAGGTAGAAGGTTCGAAGTGTGCCCGATACCCAGTGTTGTTTTGAAGTTTCTGCAATAAAGAACATGGCAATCACTTATCAAAAAAATAAAAATAAAATAATAAATGAAGAACATGGCAATCCTCTCTTATCTGTACTATATGATAGGTGTATAATGAGTAAATGCTTCGTGAAGATTTTCTCTCTTTTGTGCTAATCAGGTTTCTATCAATTCATAATAATCCTGTGATGTGATGACAAACTTGATGTGTTAGATCTTCCTTTCATAATTGCGTAAGTTCATTTGGTTCTTTCATCCTCCCTTAACACCCAAAGGTTTTGCATCCCTTGAAGCAAAGAGGACATTCAGGGCTCCTCGAATTACACCTAAGGAACCAAGTCCAAGCGGTGAAAGTCCTAGTTCTGGGGATGACATTAATGAGGAGGCTAAATTCTTCAATACCATGCGTTCACCAGCATCCCTGCCTGATTGTAGAACCTTGGATGTTGTTACTCCTGCAAAAGAGAATGTAAGAATTGAAACTCAGCATTGTTAAATTATTGGTTTAGGTGGATTGCCAGGATAACAATTCTGTAATGCATACCTTTTCCGTATAATGATACCTTCATTTTTTAGGTGGGTAACTGCATTTCTGCAAGATCTTCTCAGCTTTTGGAACCACTAGGTCATGGTTAGTATTAAAGTTCTATTCAGATGTCCTAAAGATCTATAGGAATTGATCTCTCTTCCATACATGCTCTGTTATAAGCAGGAGTTGATAAAGAAAACCTTGTGAATGACACGGGAAGTCCTGACCACAGTTCACTGCAACAACCAAGGCCTCCAATGCGTCCTTGTAGAGCATTGCATAAGGAGCGTGAATGCAATTCTGCATCAGATTTAGGTGAGGGGAAAACAAGAACAGGGGATAGAAGTGTCGTTGTGAGGAGTTCTTATTTTCAGCACAAGTCTTTGAAAGGAAACAATCAGTTTAGTGAAAAAGAGAATGTCTTATCCAAGGATGATGCTTCCTGTGGTACTTGGGAAAGTACGCTATTGAAGGGTGAATCTCAATCAGCCAAAAATGCTGATGATGGCAAAACGAGAAACGTTAAAGTGAGGAGTACTTACTGCCAAGAGAAGTCTATCAATGGGATTGATAAGGAAGAGCTACTACGCAAGGATGGTGCTGCTACTGATGCACATCAGAGTACAGTTGCCAAGAGTGAAGGTAAGTCTTCCTCAGAAGCGGTTGAGGGCAAAACAAGAGTAGAGAACAGGAAAGTCATCGTGAGTTCGTATTTTCAGCACAAGTCAAGAAAGGAAAGTGACGTGGTTAAGAAACAAGAAAATTTGTTAGTAAAGGATTGTGATGCCATCGACGCATGCGAAAATACTAGGCTTGAGAGTGCTTCGTGCAATAACTATAACGATGACACAATCTTGAAAAGAAAGGTTGCCCCTATTGACAATGTTCAGATAGTAAGTGGCTCGTTCTGTTTTTCGCTGGCTTTTATCTTGATACTAACAGTTCAACGTTTTAATGCTATATTCTTATTTTATCACTTCAGGAAAATACAAGTCACAAGTACAGGCGTTCAAATGCATCTCTTCCCATCCAAAGTAAGTATTAGAATCAAGTATGAATCATGATATCACTTTTGCAACTGAAATCTATTTTTCCGGTTGATATGCATTTCTTACACAAATAATCTATTCTCTCATTTTCGGATAGAATGTACGGTACTATCTGGCCATGTAAACTCTCACTTGCTGCCGGCACACACACACACACACACATATAGCTATATAAATAATATCAACATAGGCCAAGGGGATGACATCATGTATTCACACTCCCCTGTTGCACTTCACAATAACTTCTAGTGACACTTTTTTTGTCACCAAAATTGTTACTGTAAGTCCTTCTGGAGTGCAATAGTTCAAAAGGGGAGTGCTAATAGCTCAACCTATGTACGGTGTACGATGACCTATTAAAGATTTGACTTTCACCATCCAAAAATACCGATACCTAAAGAATTCTGTGTTTTCTCTTGAGAGCTCAAGCATTAGGAATCTACAACTAAGAAGCGATATGTCCTCCTGCAAGGAAAACGGTTTACGTATCCATCAAGTCAAGCCACCTGACCTCTTCTATTGTCATCTATATTACCTAGTGGTAAACTTCAAATCAAGTCTATCAAGAATGCTTCCTTATGTTGAAGTACTATGGATTCACAATTCTTAGGCCACGTTTGACGCAGCTTTTTTTTTTCCAGTTTTGGAAACTGGAAAAAAAAAATGCGTTTGGTAACAAATTTTTTTTTTTTCCTTCTCCAATTTAAAAAATCAGTTTTTAAACTGAAGAGTAAAAAAAAAAAACTCCAGAAACTGGTTTTTTTTTTGGAGACCACCACCACCACCCTCCCACCACCGGCAGCCACCTCCGGCCGCCGGCCACCACCGCTGGCGACTGCCGGCAGCCACCGCCGGCCGCCGACAGCCACCTCCGGCCGCCGGCGACCACCGCCGGCAGCCACCTCCGGCCGCTGGCAACCACCTCTGGCCGCCGGCAGCCACCGGCGACTGTCGGCTGCCACCTCCGGCCGCCGGCAGCCACCAGCCACCGCCGGCCACCACCACCGTCGACCACCGCTACGCCCCACCACCGCCACCGCAAACCACAAAAAAAAAAGTCAAAATAAAAAGGGTTACCAAACACCAAAAAAAAAAACTAAAAAACAAAAGGGTTATCAAACACCCACTTGTTTTTGTAAAAAAAAAAAAATTAAGCTGCTCTTTAAAAACTGAAAACCAAATTTTTTTTTTGTCAAACGAACCCTTAGTTTTTGAAAGTTCTTTTTTTCTGAATTCCATCTAACACACTATACTTGCTCAATATGCGACGCAACTGATGTTATGGACAATAATTGAAGCATGTGAAGTCGTGAACTTAAACAAGTGAGAGAGTTGGATAGTGAAAGCAGTAGGTAGTCAGGAACGGGTAGGGGTAGGGTTATTTTGAGTTCACGCACCCAAGAGTATTATATTGCATGCATCACCATTTTAAGGACGAACTTCCATTCAAATATCAAGCCTTGATACATAAACATCTCTCTTGAGCTCTGAAGCACGGACACCTCTCCTAGGTGGAGGTTTGGTGTCCTAAACGGACGGACACCCCGACACCCTTCGGACACCGCCCGACACGTGTCGGACACCGCCAATCGGTGTCAGAATTTTTTTTAATTTTCCGACACCGTGTCGGACACTTCGTCGAGGAGTGTCGGACACGGCGTGGAGCAGTGTCGGACAGTTTTCGGGGGTCGTCTTCTTCTTTCTCACCTCACGAGTGCTCTAATCTGTCGGCTGTCTTCTTCTATCGTCACCGGTGTTGCCGGAGCCAACAGATCTGAAGGTCGCCGGTGTTGCCGGATACCGAAGTCGACAGATCTGTCCACCGTCGCCGGAGGTCCTCCATTGCCGTCGCCGGTTTGCTTCTTCTCTGTCTCATCAGTCTTCTCCTTTCTCTTTGTCTTGTCAATTTCGTCTTTCCCTTTGTTTTTTCCTTTTTTCTCCCTCTATCTGTCATGATACTACCGAAAGACCCCCCCCCCCCCTTCCCTCTTTTTTTACTTAGTTTATTTGTCTAGTACCAAATAAATGTTTTAAGTACGGCTTGTATTTGTTTGAATTCCTTGTTTTAGTAGTATTTCATTATTGTTTATTATTTTAGGTTGTGAAATATATTTGGTATATATATATATATATATATATATAATAAAAATATATTAAAAAATAGCGGTGTCCTGCGGTGTCCAAAATCTGATTTTTTGAAAATTGCGGTGTCCGGTGTCCCCGTCGGTGTCGGTGTCCGACACTGTGTCCGTGTCCGTGTCCGTGCTACCTAGCTCTTGAGAGACCAAATCCCAGCAAGTACTCCTGCAGGTGCAAAACCTAGATATGCCCAATTTTTCTGAACTAAAAAATAACAAGATAACAATGCAAGAATCCCCTGAAGAAAAACTGAAGTGAAAAAGAATATCATCTTTCCTAAGCTAAACTAGTACTAATTTTGCGTGGAACTGCCAATATTTGTCTGAATATAGACATTATATCAAATTTGGTTGTAGTGCTGTATTGCTACTATAATCAGTATTAATCAGATAAAAGGTACAAGTGATGTCCCGTCGTGACCAAAATTATAAAGTTAGCATGTCGTTCTTTTTAAATTGAGTTCTGACATTTCAACCTCAAAGTGCATCCCAACCTCGCTTAATGTCAATGGTGCTGTAGAAAAACCCTAGTCCAGCTACTTTGCCCTTCTTTTGTTCTACCCTCCTTGTAATTAATCTATTTTGTGACCATTGGGGTTGATGTATATCAGTTTACTTGGTTTATTCTTTATTTTCATTCATTTATCATGACTTATGATCCTGAAAACAATGCACACCCTGTTGGGCCTTGTTAAAATTTGGATTGGATCTATTTGATGATGCCATGTGTTTGAAATGCCTTGGCCTGGGCCCGTATGACTCAACCAAATATACTTTGCATAATTATTCACCTTGCGTGATTGTTACAACTCCATGTTTCATTTGTTAATTTAGTGCATTTATATGCCGGCTTGTGATGATTCCCCCCCAAATCTTGTTTCCACTTTGCTTTTCTAAAATAACCCTGTGAGTCGCATGATTGTGGGCAGTCAAAGGTGCAATGTAGCTCTGAGGAATACGTTACCTCAACAGTTTCTAAGACTACATTCTTCACCATAGTCACCTCAACATATCTGACACAACAGTGCTGCTACAATGAAAGTGCTATTAAAAATTAAATCACAATATGAAGAAAACTAAATAGTCCTGAATTTATGATAATTCAGAAAGCTAATTGAACGTATGAATCTAGCTAGTAACACTGTATGCTATGAATATCTTTGTTTTTAACAGACCGTGACCTGACTTCATCCAGTAATTCTTGTTATATTATCTCCTCGTACAACTGTTTTCCTAAGCAAGAAAACGTTCCTTAAATTATGTTGGATAAGGATCTGACTCCTCCTTAGGACCATCGGCCTTTATTACATGAGATTAGGATATTGCATTTTAATTAACCACATTTCACCACAAGATGATTTGTGGAATTCTCTTACTTTTGTTACTATTGTTGTTAGTTTCTAGTGGAGGGATGGGGTGTTGTTGAAATGGGTTTACTTCTTTTTCGTTTTACAATGGGGAGATTTTGTAGTTGGGGAGATAAGAAACTATAGAAAAGGTACTTTGCGTCGCATATGACAGAATTGGAGACGTATACTCTAAAAGCCAACAGAGATTGGCTTTGTTGGCCAGCAATGTTACCCTTGTGCGAAGGCCAAGCCTCGTATCAGCAGCACACTTGAGTACTCGGTAGAGTTTTCTTTCTCAAGAAAGTAGAAGTTGACCATCTTTGCATCTCGTAGACGGATCAGACAATGCAGCAACGATTAACATCCTAGAAGTTCTTGATAAATGTTCTTCCAGTTAAGTTTCTAGTTGCTATCAATAGATGCTCATCAGAATAGATAGTTGATTTTGCATCTCTTTTCCTTCAGCTAACTGTACCTCTAACCTAATCGACTCAGTTGCGGATACAGAAGATGGACAAGGGAAATTTGGATGTAACATCTCCCACTTAGGCAAGTACTCTGACATAGCAGGGAAATCAATGGAAAATTTTGTTTCAGTAATATCATCCTTCAGATGCTCCTCATCGGGTTCCCGTGCCAGCGGTCTTCGTGCCCCTCTGAGAGATGTGCAGAACACTTTCCCTCGTAGGTAATACTATTTGACCTTGATTCCTACATTTGATTGTTTTTACGAAGTATAAGAGCACCGGTGTTTATTCTTGTGGCTCTATCTACCGAAGGTCAAAAGAAGGTATGAATTTAAGCAAATTTGCTTATGTACCGACCAAGCACAAGGCATTGCCAGCATCTCGCAGAATCTAAGATTGATCAGATATTTAAGTTCGACTTCGTATGGCGAGGGCCTCATCTACATTTTTTTCTCGGCAGCTGGCTACTCCATTGTAGCCATGTAAGTGGGATTAAACCTTTGTTATTTTTAATCGCTACAAACTTTTTTGGCCTTGTCGTTCGCTTAATTGGTACAGTTTCCTTTCATGTAGGTCTTGACTCTAATCGGAGACTATTAATTGGTCGAAATTGCCACCTCATCAATTCTTGATCTACATGTTAACCCTTGTAAGTAAAGATATACTTGTGCCTTCTTCGTGATGTTCATTTATACAGGCATGTGGCCTACCTTGAAAATCATTTTGTTGGGCTATTGTTGAAGTATGTTGTGAGCTGTATATCATTTGAACTTGAGAAGATAATGTTGTCTCATTGTTTAATGCAAATCTGCATTTAACAACATTTTGCATTACCTTCACATTTTCACGTAAACAGAATTTGTATAAAACTGGGTAATACGGCCTAAAGAATCTGTTAGGTAATCTATTTGTTTTTCTAAAGTTTGAAGTACCATGGCATTGGCTAAAATTAAATATGCAGGAACCTGTTTACTATTCCGTGTCCTTGCTTCCCTGTGAGAAGAGGGTAACTATCAGATGTTCCTAGTTTGAATGTGTAGATACAGGGGGACTATGAGGAAGTGTAACTCATCTTTTAGTTCTCAGAATCCACTGTTGAAAGTGGAAGGTGCAGTACGTTGTGTTTCCATTACTGTTGTTGCAGCAGATAATAAACGGAAGCTCAAAGACCGAGCACACAAAATAAACCCAAGAGTAAAGAGTAACGTGGTTTGGCTTAGAGCCTATGTCCACGGAGAAACACAAAACCGGAGTCCAGATGAAGTACAATGAGAAGTCATAAAATGCTAGTTAAAAGTCACACTGGATGAGATCTACTCTATGAACGCCACCATGCGGTATGCAGTGGCTTGTTGCAAAACAGAATCGAATTAGAAACCGGATTGAGGTCCCTTCGAAGTTTGCGTTTCAGTTGTGTTGGATTATTGGCAAAAAGGCATGCTGGTTTCAGTTAGCCAAGGTTTTGCAACAAAGGTTCTTTTATATCATACCCAACAGAGCTCACTGAGGTCTTTCCACCAAGAGCCCGGGGAATTGATAAATCTACGCTAAATTTGAACTCTTTTGCTTCACTTTTGTCAAAAGGTTGAAGTTTTTTTATTGATCAGTGGCCGGTATAAGCCATTTGGGAATGAGAGTGTTCAAATCTGGAGTTAATTTATCAATTCCCGAGATCCTGTTTGCCTACGTCGTTAGTGCCACATGAAGGCCTAAATGAGTAGCTGATCCAACCTTGATACCAAGAGTTCATGTACTGGGTGTTGGTCCAACCATGTTATACAAGTTTTTGCCTTTTTCTATTGTTTCTTTGACATGATTTATTTGGGTAACAAATGATTTGCTTATTCACAACTGTCACTAGACGAGTTCAGATTACACTTGTTATTTTGGAGTTTACACATAAGCCCTGTTTGGCATGCAAAGTTCTATTTGGCAGAACTGACCAAGTTAATTCATTTGCTGTATCTTACTTTAATCACTGAAAAGTGTCGCCCGATGTTGGAAGGATTAGAACACATTGATGCAAGTGAAATAACGTTTTCTCTCAAGCTTAAGCTATTAGAAGTGTCGATACAGATAAATGAGACGGGCACACCACAAAATTTACATGCTGAAGTAATTTTCTTGGATAGTAGGGATATTAGTTAATGCAGTATGAACACCTTGGGAATTATATATATATACACATACAGTGTGTGTGTACGCGCGCGCAGTTATCTAGAACCTTTCGTTTAATAAATATTTGATTCTAGTCTGATCCATTATTATAAGCATCTTAACCTTATTAGTTTACTTTTGATTTAATAAGTTTGGCTCAGATCCCTGTCCCTGATGTATCATCACTAAGGGCTAAATGATTGCATCAATCAGTCAGTTTGTCCGCGATATTAAAGATTCCATACAGATGATTGATAGCAGTAAGCATATCGTTACAAAGAATGGGATAAGGTTGGTACAAAGCCATTCTTCCTAAACTGGTTTGGAAGATCTTGTTAATTTATATGCAGATATATATAGCAGTGAAGCTGTCATAATCAAATTCCTACCCTAAAGTTGGATTCTAAAACTTCCTAGTGTGAACATCCAATTGCATTCGGTAGCGCGAACCTCGGGCAACTCTTAGCAACACGTAAATTCTTTGTAGTACTTGCACGTGTATCGCGAATCGCTAACTTTTTTTGGTAAATAAGAGAATTGCATGTCTCTAACTTAATGTCACACTCTTTATCTTGATTGCTGATATCATAACGTAATATCTTCTTAGAAACAAATTCTGTCAAATAAGAAAATTAAGCACGGACACGCTATATGTTTTTGTTTCATGTATGTAGCACCTTTTTTTCTTTAGTGTTGATACCACAACCTAATCATCATCTACCAAATATACAAATTCTCTCAAATGAGAGAAAATAAAGGAATCTATGTAAGTATTTAGGAAATTGTTTGGCCGAATACCTTGACGTAGAATTTTTGCTTCGGACCTTGACCTTAAACTTTTGGACGTAGTCCCTGTACTCAGCTTTGCGGCTTCACCCTCGCAGAATTGTCAGTCCTCAAGCTCTTCCCTTGTCGCCTCGGTTCCTTCCATTGCTCCGTCTCACGTTATCACACTTGACATCTGACTCTAATTCTATCTTTTGGGGCGCTTCATGCTAAACCATTTTCTTGACATCATATACCTTTTCTCTACGGTACCGATGTTACAATATCATTATTTAAAAATTGAAACATAGTTTATCTCAAATAAGAAAACGGTACATGTGTACATTTTTGTTTTATGTGGCTTTCTTTGTCACAATTTTATTCCAAACAGTTGGACGACTGCAACACCACAACATTATCACAAGGCTGTTTCATTCGAGTGGCTTATTCTTGTGGGGACTTGAAGTAGCAGTTTACGGAGGAGACGTTAATGACTTGGTATTGAGAAGTGGTTGGATTGAAGTGGGTTGATTTTCAAGGTTTTTGACCAAAGCATGACAATGGACTCATGAAAATGCAACAATTTGTCTTTTGTCCAAAAAAATCAAAGTTTTGGAGATTGATAGGAAGAAGAAGTAACATCAGACACATCATTTGCTGCTGCTTTTTCTTTGCAGCTGCTTACTTTCTGCTTTTCAAAGGCTCCCACTATTATTATTATTCTCAATAGACATTCCCACTGCATTTCATCACTACCCCTTTCCATTTTTTTCGGTTATTCGATATGGGAACGTCTATTTAACGAACTGTTATAATTCTTTTTTTACTTTTTAAAATGACTAAAACATATACGTTACGTTCTTAATGCACTTTTTAACGATACAATAAAAGTATGAAAACGCATGTGGGATGCAGAATTAGACGTTCTCACTCGATCGACTTGGCTAACTCACGGATAGAAAAACATGAAGCTAACTTCCAAATGAAGGGATCGGAAGAGCTGCGTTTGGCTTGCGAAATAGGCGGAACTACAACTAGTAAGCCTGTATTTGGAATTTTGGATGGCCAAAATGGAGGCATTATGGGTTCAAACATATATAATGGCATCATTTATATGTTTCTTGAAGCTGGGAATGATGAGAAGTGTTCCGATCTGATGGCCTTGAATGGCCATAAACATAAAACACACCTGAACGAGACATTAGGCTTTGCAATAAAGCTATTCATTCCTTGCAGAAATGGTGTTTAGGCCAGGAATCCAATTTTAGGTAGATCAACTGATTAATAAGTGAGCCATAATGCCTTGGCAAACACAATGTTTAAGAGAGCATCGAAGCCTCATCGTGGTGTTAATTCATGAACCAGCTGATTTTACTTGGATAATAATCGCCTTCAACTATCGACAGATTACCCTATGTTGGACAAACGCGTACATCATGCTCCTCTTTTGTTTCTCGGTAACCCGTCTAGAACTTGTAGATTGTGTATACTTTGTGATTTTATGCTGACCATGTATTTTTGCTTTGATTGTAATTTGTAGTCTGAAAGTCAATTCTCCATCTAAACCAAAAAGAATGCTGAATCAGCTTACACTTGGCAACACAATAAAAAAAAAAAAAAAATTGTACTTGGTTAATATTTAAATAACTAGCTTTCAAACATTTCTGCTTGGATGAGCAAGAAATCGAACTTATCCCTTCTTCTTATAAAGAATAGGCTTCGCTAACTCTTGACTCATAGTGTTAAGTTAGCAAAACTCTTTTGCTTCCCAACAACCATCCAAAACTATTTCTTTGAAAAGATTGTATCTGTCTAAGTCATCAAACATAATTTAATAATAAGCCCTTACACAAACAAGTCACACCCCCAAGGGTTTCCGGTAAAAGATTTCTGATTTACAACATTTTTGTTTTGACAGTTTTTTATAAAAAATAATTGTCACTAAAAATATTCATTATCTCTATTAACAATCTTTTATAGTTATAAAATATATTTTGGAACACATCTTATAACCGTAAATATGCTGCATAACAGATAATCTTAGTCCATTTATTGTACTTTTGGTAGGAATTATCCGTTTTCTATATATTTTTTTGGTTGTTCATTGTGTACTTAGTAACATAGTGCACAACTATTTAATATAGGCAGTCTCAAGGGGTGGTGGAGTGACAAAGAGTCTTGAGGAATGATTTCAAGTTCTCGAGTTTAAATTCTAATACCAACGTGCCATTTAAATTGCAGTGTTGGCTGTTAAAAAAAAAAAACTATTTAATTTTGAGGTGGAATTTGTGGCTTTGATTTAAACACATCATTGGGGCATGTAATTGTTCGTTCTTCCGAATACTAGTTTAGTAGATCCTCAAATGGTTCACTACGTACCTTTCTGGTCAACACATGGCTCCTGTGTCCAAGGGTGTTTTAGTAACTTGTTTAATGACAGAGATACGTAATTTCACTAATTTAAGCTTCATTCTGGTCGCCAAAAAGTACTAGTATTACCATACTCCCTCCGTTTCTATTTAATTAATTATTTAGGATATGGGTTATATTTTATGAGATTTTCATTTTATCCAAAAAAGAAAAAGAGAGAAGGAGGAAATAAAGTGGACCAGAAGAGAAAAATGGGTTGACGGAGAATTAGATGGGGAGGAAAAAATGAAATATTTTGTGTGTGTTTTTTTGTGACACTTAAAATGTTGTGTTGAAAATAAGTGTCACTCCCCTCCCCCTTCTCCCTCCCTCACCTAGACAATATTTTGGCTGCCATTTTACTTCTTTCACTCAAAAATTCCACGCTAAACCCTTTCTCAGTTAACAAAAATGACGTCAATTCCCCTTTCTTATCAAATCTTAGCGCCGCCGACTCCATAACCCATACGCCCTCATCATCACCACAAGCTGTCCGGTTGTCCTCCGATCAACCAGAAATAATGGAGGCATGAGCTGCAGTGGTAGTTAAACGAGGCACGCATATAATTTATTGGAGATGGCGGAAGTAATGGTTGTTGAAGAAAAGCGATGTTTAGATTTTTGAGGGAGACCTTTTCGATTTGTGGTTGTAGCAAAAACTGGTGATGGTCGTCCTGGCTTACACTCAACTTTCCTTGCTTAATACTTTCACATAACATTTTCTAAGTCTTTTGGTGACACATTCTTTTGTTTTAGCGACAAAATAGATATGCAAGTGTTAAAAGTGAAATGTAATTATCAATCTTTGATTAAGTTAATGACCTGCTAATTCATTTTATCTAGTCAAGCTCAACTCTTAGAGTCCATATGGAGGGGACAAAGCAAAACTACTACTATATGTATTAAAGTAGAAAACAAAGAAAATATATATAAAATATAAAATTTTGTTTTCTACCTACTAATAGAACAATCTAGTGATTACTGATCTAGATTGGTAGTACTTGTAAAATATGTAATCAGTCAGTGTCCAATCAATAAATCCAACATAACACAGCCATCAATAAGATGCATAAAAGGCCGCAACTATGGTAGGAGTCGAGGTCAGAGCGAGACAATGTGCAATATTTGGGAACAAAGTTCTGTATTTCGACTTAATCTTTATATTATCCTTATAATTTTTCTTTGCGTTCTCTCTACGTAAAGAGATGAGGAGAAAACTCGCGTTCACGCGCTCTCACAAGGATACGGAATTAGTAAGTAAATAGCCTTTTACAAATTGCGGCTTAGAAATCAATGGACCCCATTTCATAAGGAGACATTGCTTCTTCAATTGCTTGCACACCAGAGATTGTCACAGATTAGTGCAAGTAACAATTTGATTAGTACTAATTGTGTTTACTTTGACATTTTTATCGCCTACGATGCTTCCCAAATTCAAGCATCCCTGTGGAAAAACCAAAAGTAATTAGTGATCCTAATCATCCTGTTGACTATAATCTATTCTGGGGTAGCTACGCGTTTTAATACTTAACAAATCCACACGTTACCTTAATTAAACAAGTTCAAGTTGATTCGTATGGAGATTCCTGACCTTTATGTTGTACTTATTATAACGAAGGACAATCACTTGTCCGAGTTTTTGGGATATTCACCTAGTTATGAAGTATGAACATCATCTTCCATTTGCTTTTGTCCTCACTTTTGCGTTCTATGTAAGGTTTGTGCTTGCTTTATATTAAGTTTAGAACAAACTTTGACTCCTACCCGGTTGGTAAGAATCTTCCTCGATCTAACCCAGTATATAGTGACAATTAATAGACGCTAAACGTTTCTAGTGACTTTTCTTTTAACACTTTTAGCGACAATTATTAATAACACTATTTTAGCGTCACTAAATAAAAGTCACTAGAAAAATTTAGAGACGATTGATTGTTGTTATATAGGAGGTAGGAGGAAAATTCTTCTAGCCGGGATAGCAGCCAAATTTTTTTCCTCAAGGTTAATGACACGTGTTATCGACCGTGATAACACATTTCTTGTGGGTGTCGGTTTGTTTAACTGGTAATTGAATGTTGTTTAACAGAGGGAGATCGAAGACTGTTACGCTTTGCTAGGGTGGTTTTGGCAACGGCTATCTCATTTTGAAAGCTAAAAAATAACACTAGTCTATTGCTTTATGCCACCACAAGTAAAAGTGAAAATAATAGAGTTTATTTCGGTTTTGAACATAGTCCTTCAACTGCCATATTGTTTTCTTGGGTTGCCTCAGAAAATCATCGACATAATAATATGGCTAGTACGAGCAGGCTAAATTTATTTATTTATTTTATTTTCTTTCTACATCTTGAGTAGGCTTTTCCGATTCTTTCTAATTTTGGGGGCATTAATATTTTATTCAGCCAATTATAAAGTTTTTCAAAACCATCTTTTTGTTCAGCGGTATAGTGGCATCACAAACCAACTTTTGAGCCCGTACTAAGTCCACCTTTACGAGCGGGTCATTCACGTTCAGCCTAGTCCGGCTCTAAGGGAAGTCGACCAAAAAACACTAAACATAAAATTTCAGAATTTTACCGGTTAAGCCGCTTCTTGGGGTTGTTTTCCAAAACTTTCTTAAGACTCAACTGAGTATACATGCATTTTTAGCACCATTGTCGTTTATATCTCTGGAATTCTTTTCGGTAATTCTTCAATAAAAGAAACAGGATTTGGATCTTCTAAATTTGCGACCAAATAATCTTGAATTTCCACTCCCAGCCAAACCCAGATTCTGCACGGAAGATTCATCCCCTTCAGCAACGAGTTCACTTCTTGAGACAAATTACCATCTTTAGCGACAAAATTTACCTTTCACATTCATCCAATGAAGGTTCCCCACCTCAATCCATGCAAAGGGGTCACAAATCTAGACCAATGCCAAATCCGATAACATCTGTCCCAAAATCCTTACCAATATGCCCTCTAACACCAGCTGTTCATGTTGGTTCTGTTCAAGTCCAGACAAAAAACTCCAGAAAATGGAATACCGGTACAAGCCAATAACTCACAATGTGCATTATAACAGAAAACCAACTGCACCAATCTGTATATCATCATAAGCTACAGCCTACAGCCTACAGCATAAATTATGTATATGTACACCCTAATAATGAATGATAAAACCCATAAATATAATGGCAATTTGAAGAACAAGAGTTATTGGGAAGCTATATCATATGTAGACCATTAATGGTGTTCTTCAACTTTCTGAATCTTCATTTTTGTTACAATGAATGAGAGCTTTCGAAGAGACTACATGAATTAATGACGGCTACAAATTGATAAATCCAGAGGCAAAATAGTTCCTTTTCCTTTGACTTTCCTTGGCTTTCAGAGCAATGGAAATGGAAGTTCCCGTCACGTTTCAAGGAACCCGGTCATCCGGAGGATACAATTCCGCACTTCACTCAAGTCCCTCCCTTTCAAAGTCCTCCCATTTCCCGTGCAGACGGAAAACGCCATTTTCCCCGATATCCGCCGGCCGAGGATCACGTGCGGCGGCACTCTCTCGTCCTCCTCGTCGTCGAAAAAGTCCGAGTGATCCCCGTACTGGAACCAGGAACTCTCGGACCCGTTTTCCGGTATGTTAACCGGAACGGAACTCTTCTTCTTCTTGCTCTTCTTCCTCTTCAGCTTCTTGTTGTTACCACCCCACAACTCCCGGGAATTCGGATTCCCTTGGAAGTTACACTTCTCACGATGGTTCTCTTGACCAATTTCAGCGAAAATAACCTCAGATTCCTGAAACTCTTCCGCCATAGAATACAAAAGCACGTATCGAAAACTAACAACCCAGTTCGTCGAACGGGAGCGGGAGCGGGAGCGAAAGAAGGGGCTAAGATTTGCGAGAAGGGGAATGGAAATTGAGGAATTGGGAAGAAAGTGGGGGAGGGAATTTATAGGAATTTGTGGGGTTGAATGATTGGGGTTTGGGGGGGAGAGAATGTGAATCGTAGTGAGTACACTAAGCTGGGTGTGTCGTGAGATGGCGTCACACACAGTAGAGTGCGGCCCCGGGTTTCTTTGTCTTAAGCCAGCTTCCTTCCGGCCTAATAGAAAACTAGTAAACAAATAGGGAGAGCTCTCTCTTTCTTGAGGGGCACGGCTTTTGTCTCTGTGAGCTTGATTGTGTCTGCAATTGACTTTAACTGCATATACATGTGCTGTACGTGGCCTTGGCCAGTTTCTGCCTCGAGCTTTGGTCGAAATTTTATTCACTTTGTGTGTGTGTGTGTGTGTGTGTGTGTGAGTGTTTCGTACTCAAGAACACAATGTACTGGTGCATTAAACGGGGTAATGTTGCATCAGAGGTGTTCAATGCACCAAAGTATTAAGCGTATAAGGAGATGCAAAACATTGTTGTTTTGAGTACCGTGTATGCATTTAATGTGTCAAAGACATAAAAGAGTGTTGGGATATGAGTACTATTAATGCGCCCATTTGACACTTCTTTAAGGGTAATTCAGCAGGTAAAGATATTAGAGTATATAGATGTATATCTTTGAAGTTTTCCGTCGTTAGAATTTTCTTGGAACGAGATCACAAGAAATTCATTCCTTACAAATTTGTTAAGTTATATATTGTTAGGTTACCATCTGCTATAAAAACTTAAACTGTTAGATTATGTGCAAGCCTCAGATGCAAATTGCACTATAATAAGAGGGGGTGGGTCTAAGTGTCTAACAAAAGCTCTGATACCTTATTACGTTATCATCTGCTCTAAAATATCAAGTTCTAAGAGATTAAGTCCAACAATATATATCATGTTATCACAAACGTGAATGATTTGCCTTTAACCTGTCCAACGGAGTGAACTTAATGCGGTATACCCGGGCCGCCTACGATACCCCCTTCGTGCGCTGAATCACAAAATAACTAATAAACAATACTTCTTCAATTTTTCCTGTACAATTACTTCTCATTCAACTTAATGATCAAGATGTGGTCAATTACTTTTCATTCAACTTAATTATCATGATGTGGTCATTATTTCTGCCATGTATTAATTTTTCCTGTACAATTACTTTTCATTCAACTTAATTATCCAGATGTGATTGAAAACAGGAAGCATTTATTAACCTGATCCTAAACTCTTTGATTACTGAAAAGCATAATGATATATCTTTTCAAACACAAAATTTTGCAAGTGAAAGTTTTTTTGGCCATCAGCTTGTTAGAAGTTTACTTAGAATTCCTTTTGACTTTTTGGGAGCTAACCCAAAGCAATGAAAATAAAATCGTCTGTAAATAATTAATTTATTAGCGGCTCTAATAAGTAAAACTTAGAAAAAACAAGATTTTTGAATAAATAAATTTTGGAAATACCGTACGACCCTCTCTTCGTACAGTAATTCATAAGTAAACTGTTAAAATTGGAATAAAGGAACCATGGTGACAGTACCACAAAGAAAAGGACGGCACAAATATACTTATCCATTGCTTCTCTGTTGTTCTGAAAATATTGAATGTTTCTTAAATTTAAGTATGAGCACGTCAATGAGGGCCATGGCTTGAAATGTGACTGTGGATGAGTATCGACGTTAATGAATATAAGTATGAAAAGTTGTTTTTTTATAGGTACTTGGTAGGTAGAAAAAGAAAATGAGGTCACCTTGGTTAAATATAATGGTCTCACACGTGGGAGGGTGTCACATGACAACAAAATATTCGCTTAATAAACAAATTCTATCGAACTGATAACCGCACTTTATTTCTTCTTTTCAGTCGTCACTAAAAAATTTAACAGCACTTCGAAAGGATTTTTTTAGTACCAAAAGTAAAAGTGGAAGTAACAAAAAACGGAGAAATAATTAAGATTATCATCCCGACCCCATCACGGAGAATTACAAAAAAGGATCGATGCATTTATAGCCCGGACAAAATTGTTTCTCTATGTTTATCTTTTTTGGTTCAGCAACAAGGTGGTGATGCGTGCTAGTTTCTTTTATTTTCAGTATTTTCTTCTTATAAGAAATTTACGAATGTAAAATTTTGGGCAGTACAGGCATGAATGTGTTGCAGGAAAGATCAATTCTCAGATGAATGTAACTGTTAAAATAAAATTAACCAAGTGAGTGAGTTGATGAAATCAATATGCTAGGAAATATTAATTTTAGGCCAAGCCATAGTAGTTTATAATTGACATGGTAAGACCATTTTAGCTACCATTAGGTGAAAAGTAGACAGAAACATAGAGTATCTTATAAGAAGTATGGACTTGGACATATATACTGCCACTGAAGAGATTCAAAATATGATAATCAAGCAAAAGTTTCAATAATTCAGTAGGTACATAGGTGAAAGAGGGAGTTTTCTCCCTATATTTATGTGTTTTTTTCTTTAGATGATCTATAACATTAGGGATACGTTGTAACAACTTTAGTGACAATCTTTTGGCACTACAAGTGCTTCGTCACTGTTCAGAAGATTTATAGCGATCGTTAAACTATATTTAGCGATATGTTTCTACCACAGTAGAGGTCAGAAGAATAAAAATATTTTTTGGTTCAAGTTCAAATTCTAGGGGCTAAAACTGTTACCATCTTCTAGTTAAGCTTATCTTTTGTACTATGCAGCTATGCGGTCCATTATGACTACATCTTGTGCAAGAATTCATGCAAAGTCTCGAGAAAGTAGGCTTTTTATTTAACTATAATGTTTAGTCGCTTTCTATTCTCAAAGTCAATTGTGTTTATCCATTCAATCGCTCCCTCGTTCATTTTCAAAGTGTATGACACGCTCCATACTTTATAACCATACCAGATTATCAGGCGAACATAAACTTGTGGCAAACCATCTCCGTCCATTGAATATAATTAATAGGTAAAACTTATAGCAAAATAAATATGTTTCATTTGTCAAACAAATTTACGTACAAGCAAGTGGTACAGTGCCGATTCATCGCCATGTATGTGTTGCTTATGGCATTTCTTCTTTTGACATTAGGGTTATTAATTATGATTATCTTTTTGCCCAAGCAGAACCCATGAGCACTCGCTTATAGACATTTTGAGAAACATCAGGTTTAACACTTCTTGAAGCCTGTTCTCCGAGAGACTTTGACATTACTTGATATATTTAGTAAGCTCGACTGATAACTAAATGCTATAACTGAAATTGAGGTATTTGAGGACGAACTCGTTGAAGATTGACTTTTAAATCTCTTTCGTCTAATATAATTATTAAATACGATTAAACACTAGACAAGACATAGCAAGTAATGGATAAATGCGGGGAAGAAAGAGTTTTAGGAAGGATTATTTGTCATTCTAGTCTTCGATGCAGAAAAGAAAATTAAACTAGCCAATCTCAATACCTCTTTAAGGTTTAAGCAATAACTTCTTCCTGATTCAAACTCGAAAAATATCAGGCTGGTTTGACCATAGTTATTCCCTTTCAAATTTAACCGTGGTGATCATGGCTCTGTGAACTCGTGCACCACCCCTTTGCAGGCAACTCACAAGTCTTTATTCAAGTTTTTGCGTACGTAGTCTTGGAGCCACTTGAGCATCATCCAAAACGCTCAAATTCCAGCAATTCACTCTCATGAGAAGAGCTTTGGCTTCTTCAAGAATTGGTTTAGTTCTCTAATTCTCGTTCAAGTTGGATCCTTTTAACGAATTGGGACTTGGTCTTCACATGTAGAGACCGCCAAATATTGTCCCATCACAAAGGCAAAACTAGCTTTATTTACGGTTTTAGTACTCCCATCATGAAATTAAATCAATCAACTCCATCTTCACCGACAAACGTAAAGCTCAAATATTACCTCCAATTCAGTAAAAATAGACAAAAAATGGGGAGAACACAAGCAAGTCTAACTAAGCCGAACCAAAGTTCGTTAAATTTCATCAAAATAAGGGATTTACAAGAGCCCGTGTTATTTTTTTATTATTATTGTTAGGATCAAGGGCTTACAACCGTACCAAAAGTAATTACTGTTAGTAAGGACGCAACTTTATTTTCTTATAATCTTGACACAGCAGCCAACGCACACGATCGAGTACACAAGGGAGTAGATGGACTCGGCAACCTCCGATCTGCCAACAGCCTGCAATATAACCATTAAAGAAAAGATAGTACAACAATAACCACAGAAGCTACAACCTAACTACCTACGATAGTACAAGAGCAACTACTCTAGAAGCTGCAACCTGCCTAGATTATTCAAATGATCTCCGCTAATATCTAGTCCATGAGAAATCCTATCCAAAGATGCAGTAATTTTCCATTGCGTGTCATGGTAGCCAACAATATTACTTCAGTTAATAATCTTTTACTTTCTAATATAATCTCGGAAGAATAGATACAAAACTAATGTAACGAACAGTATGATCATATGAGATGATAGTCTTGATTACATCGTGAGAAGTGATAACCTGTTATATTAGGTTTTTTTTTATGTACTGTATCTTGTACTACTAGCTCATTTTATCATATGGTTAGTAGGTTTTTTTTTATCTAAATAAAGAGAAAAAGATAGCCTTGAAAGTTGATATTGCTTGAGGTAGGTACTATTAGAAACAAAGTACAACTGGAAGCCATGGGTAATGAAATTAAGGTTTTTGAGGATGAACTAGTTGAAGATTGACTTTTGAATCTCTTTCGTCTGATATAATTACATTAAATACGACTAGACACTAGACAAAGACATAAGTAAGTAATGGATAAATAGGGGGAAGAAAGTGTTTTAGGAGGGATTATTTGTCATTCTAGTCTCCGATGCATAAAAGAAAATTAAACCAAGCCAATCTCGATACCTCTTTAAGGCTTAAGCAATAACTTCTTCATGATCCATACTCGAACAATGTCAGGCTGGTTTGACCATAGTTATTCCCTTACAAATTTAACCGTGGTGATCATGGCTCTGTGAACTCGTGCACCACCCCTTCGCAGGCAACTCACAAGTCTTTATTCAACTTTTTGCGGAGTCTTGGAGCCAGTTGAGCATCATTCAAAAATTTTTATCCCTAAAGTCCACTGTACGGCCCGTTTCTTCTGAGTAGAATTGGGACTTGAACTTCAGAGGTAGAGACCGCCAAATATGGTCCCATCACAAAGACAAAACAGGGTTTGTTTATCGTTTTAGTACTCCGATCATGAAATTAAATCAATCAACTCCATCTTCTCTGGAGTACGACGAAACGTAAAGCTCAAATATTACCTCTCATGTAATAACAATAGAAAAAAAGGGAGAACACAAACAAGTCAAACTAAGCCTAACCAAAGTTGGATAAATATATTTCACTAAAAGAAGGGATGGACAAGAGCCATCCCCGCAATATAACAGTTTAAGAAAAGATAGTACAACAACTACTGCAGAAGCTACAACATACCTACACTAGTAGAACAACAACTACAATAAAATCTACGATCTGCCTACATTTGTCAAATGATCTCCGCTAATACAAATCCTATCCAAAGATACAATGATTTTCCATTGCATGTCACGGTAGCCAACGATATTACTTCAGGGAATAATATTTTACTTTCTAATATAATCTCGCAAGAATAATTAGCGATACTAATGTGACGAATGACATCATACAAGCTGATAGTCTTGATTACATTGTGAGGAGCAACAACTTGTTATTTTTTTCTTTTTATGTGTTGTATCTTGTACTACTACCTCGTTAATTATATGATCAGTAGGGTCAGTAGAGGAGGCGGCAAGGAGCACAGGGGGGTACGTGCCCACCTGCTGCCATCCAACTCCTCCACATACAACTTTGAATGGAGTCTTCTATAGGGAAGAAGACCAAGGCAGACAGCTTTCCACCCCCACCGCTTAGTCCATAGCCGACATCCAGCCAAGGCTAATCTGACATCTTTCTAATGGGTCATCTCAAATCCTCATCGCATCTCTTCTCTCTCTACCTATGTTCTTCTTATCTTCCCCTTCTATTAGTTTTCAGCTTCTTTAGAAGTAGATTTGTATACCCACTAGTCATCACCGTCAAGCACCAACCATCTTAAGGCCATTGCTGAAGCTAGTGGACACTAACACTTCTGTCCATCATTTTTCAAATGCTACATTGACAGTCTCAATGGTAATTTCATTCTCTCTTGCTTGCGGTGGTCTTATTTTTGTTTCATTGTCAAAGTGACTATGGTGTCAATGTTGTGATTAGAAGTTAATCATGTTATATAGCCCTGAAAAGAATGTGTTTCCACCATTTATGGTTTATGTATGTACTCGATATAATGGTGTATTGGGAAAAATCGGGTAGAATGATGGAAATGATCCCTATCTCATGTAATCAAACCAACTGACTTCATATATATTAGTTATAGTGTGAAATTATGTTAGCTCGTGACTTCTGAGTAGTCTTGGAGTATGCAAATTAATAATAACATTACTGTGACCATTACATTAAAAATAAATTGTGTGGTTTTATTGTACTTGGTTCAGCAAAAAAGCTTTTATGGTAAGTGAGAAAGCATGAAAGTATATCGATATAAAAATAATTAGTTGCTTGTGGATTCAATCGCAAGCCCATAGTTGGTTTATAAAATGACCATACCAAGATCGTACCAATTTGGGAGGTCTAATAAACAATTACATTTTCACTATTTGAGTTAAATTTTATATCCAATAAGTGCCCACCCCGTGAATCGTGCCGCTGAGTAGGGTTTTTATCAAAATTTAGAGAAAAAAAGATAGTCTTGAAAGTTGATATTGCTTGAGGTAGGTACTATTAGAAACACAGTACAGCCGCAACCCGTGGCTAATGATTAGTAGACATGAGCCGTGGGTTGGAAGGCACCCAAACATGCTACTCGGCGTGTCCAACGGCTCCTGCTCCGGGTCAGGTAGGATCCGCTCCCCGAGGTCCACCGTCGACCTTTATTATCCACAGTCCACACCGCCGCTTGTACACAATGGTAGCGTCACACGCCACAGACAAAAGCAGTGCGAAGGGAGGAATCTGAATTATTCCCCTGCTTCCAGCCCATGTTTTAAGTAAAAGTCATGTAATTAAGTCGTTAAACACGAGATAAAGTCCACTCCTTAGAAAACAAGCCACCCACATATGGAACACACGCACAATTGCTAGAGAAAAGGGTGCAGAACAATTTTCTTTCCTATTGAAAGCCAGTTGGTCATAGCTCTTATAAGACTTGGCTTCTAAGGAAAAACAGTGGACGTGCGAGTTTAGCGTATGTCACCTTGAATAACGTAAAATATCAAGTAATCTCAAGTCTCGATCATAATGAAGTAACTAAAGCGAGGTGTGACCTGCATATCATAAACGTGATCACGGGTTAACTTTGATGTCACTATAACAGCTCTTCGGCACCAAGGCCCCTTAGAGAGATAAGGGGCGAGGCACGAGAGGGGATGTACTGGCCCAACCATGCGTCTAGCGTAAAAAGAATGCTCTAGAGGAGGAATCACCCACAACGTGTAAGAGGTGAATTATGATTGCCAAATTGTTTGATCAGACCTAAAGAGCAATTGATAGCTAGTGAAAGCACTCACGTAAATTGATTGGTATACACTCATTTACTTGTATTGACTATCGGTTGAGCATAGCTGAGCACTGCTTGGGCACCTCGTGCCGGCTCTTGCCTGTTCTAATTGACAAGTTTATTCAGGAAGTTCGTACATCTTTTCACAGCACGATCGATCACTCTTAGCCATTCTAAACTAAGAATTTTTTGTGTGTTCATATGTTGGCATTTGACAGTTCCAACGTCGTAAAAAAACTATGGTTCAATTTTTATGCCCTTTGAGTTTTCATGCCATAAAATCTAGTAACATACATAGGACCTAAATGGATTAGAGGAATCCTAATGTTTTTTGTTTTTTTTGGGTGCTAAAAAGGAATCCTATTGTGTGAAGTAATTGAAGAGCTACACGTTTCCAAAAACACATAACCAAGGCTCATATAGCTAGAGAGAATGGTCCAAGAAAGAAACATTGCGGTAGTTAAAACTTAAAAGAAAGAAATGGGCCAATTGGGAAACTAATTCGGCTAACTGCTGCGCACAAATACTTTTTGAAGAAAATGACACAGCATAAAGCACTGATTGATTAAGGGGTCATTTTCTTGCCAACTTGTTTCCATATATGTGCCTACTAGATTTTTGTTTTTTATGATTTGAGCCGATGATAATGACTTCGGCCTCATCTACAACTGTTGTTGATTAACTTGGGATTTGTTATGGTGGGTTATGAGATTCGGCGAGCGTAAGCGTGAGAAGTGTCGACGTTTGATAATATATATATATAAATATTTTTTTTTGTTATGAAAAATTCTATCAATAGATGTATTGACAAATAATTAGCAACAATCACCCGGGACAAATCCAAACGAGCTTTTTAGCACACATAATAAAAGAGAAAACAATCATGAACTCTGCCTCAAATGTAGGTAAGCTACATTTGAGACTTTGTAAACAGAATAACCCTATACTCCGAAGGATACGTGCTTGCATATCTTGTTTGACAAATTGGAATGTGGCTAGACTGAAGATGGAATGTGCTAGATTTTTAATGGAACAACTTGGCAAGGTATACAGTTTTGTGGAGTCTTTGTTAAATCTCTCCATCAATATAATCTCAACCTGTGGGTGGATTTCTTTATTTCTAGCGATTCCTTCAGTTGATGGTGGGCATACCGTTCGCTGTTAAGGCATGATTGCTACCGAAAAAAGTCGCTACTAAAGGCATTTAGCAACAAAGAAATGGAGTCACCGATCCCAGTATCATCTTTGCAAAAGGAATTACATTCTTCTCTCTCTTTTTTGAGTTTTTAAATTAAACGAGATGCGATTCATTTTATTTAAGTAATGCTTTTGTTCACACGGCATGAGGGTAGGTAGGGTGGTCATGCCACATTTTGTCCAAAATTCACACTCGGAGGAGGAGAGTTAAGCCTATCCCACATTTGTCCAAAACAAAAAATGGTTCCTTCTGGGTCCAAGCCATCCTAGCTAGACAGGTGGGGCAACGGAAAATTGACGCATGGAAGAAGGATTCACCACCGACTGTGGCTACTTGACGTACAGGAATGCTTTCGGAAGAAAATTGATTGATAGAACCAAAAAGCAACAGCTTTGAAGAAGATGCTATTGAAAAGTTTTCGATCGCAATTTTTCGGAAGAGCCTATAATTCTTTTATATAGTGATAAACATGAGCGGATCTAAAAAAATCTAACCTGGGAGGGAGAACATCAGTAGTAAGAGTAGGAATCTCAACGTCAGTAGCAAGATTATGAATTAGTGCGGCAATATTATCATCATTAACATTCTTGGTTGGAGGAAGTCGTTCATCAACATTACTACTACTGACATTTTTTGTTTGAAAGAAATAATCAATTGTGCATGATTTTGACTTTCCCATCTACAAAAATAAACATATTTTAATTAGCGTAACTATTGAAAATGTTAAATGCATATGAAATTACTCGGTTAGTATTTTTTCGTTACTATTGAATACGTTAATACTATAAGAATTAAACTAATGAATAGCGTAACAATTGAATACGTTAATACTATAATTAACGTAACTATTGAATTTGTTAATACTCCAAGAATTAAACTAAAAACAAAAGAACTCACATTGATCAATTTGTATTTTTTCGAAATCCGGAGATTTAAAATTTGAGATTTGAAAGAATGAAGAATGAGAACGAAGAAGATTATGATGGTCGGCGACACAAAGAATAAAGAATACAACAAAAAGAAATCCTAATTAATTAGTTACAATATAATGGCATTTTCGTAAATATGTGAAATGTGAGTATCTACTATCTATTATTGAAATAACTAAAAAAAAAAAAATACCAAAAAGTTGGGGGGTGTCGTGCCGGTGATAAATGATAATTGTTAAATATGTTTACTTATTTTTAAACTGGTGATGGTAAATTTTGTTTTATTTGTAAATTGTTATAAATATGTTTCTAAAAATATCACTAACAATATTTAGTTGTGAGTGTAGGCTCGAGGGTACGTGAGGTTGTAGGCTCAAGATCATTCCTTTAAATGGTTGATTGCTTATATAGTTTTGGGTTCGAATTGGGTGTCCAAAGGGCCGTGAGCTTCATTTCACGGGCTTAGGTGAAGACGTGCTACATGGCGACCAATTGGACTATTTTTATTTCTATAAGGAGGAACCATAGAAAACTAAGCATAAAATTAAGCCCATCTTGAATCTTAGGATTGAAGCCCATTCAGCTCCTTTTCTCTTTTCCTTTTGTTTAGCACACAAAAAGAAAAAGAGAAGGATTTAAGATGTATGTTGTATATCATGTTTCATGAATACTAGGAATTTTTTTTGCTAATATCTAGGTCGTACAAAGATAATTACAACCCCATGTATAGCAACTAATACCGGTTAAATATATGGGGGGTCGAAGTTATCTTCCAACAAACTGGGTAGCAATCAATTTTTTTTTTATCTACATATGTCTGACTTGTGATATCCTACATCGGATGTTAAATAGTTTGAGATTGCCTTTATAAGACCTTACCTTTGATCTTAGAAGTATCTAGCTACTCGACTAGCCATTTTGAGAGAGACATTGCTCTATTGTGGGACCGTGGTTCTGGGTCGTTACGTGAGTGACCGATATTCTGTCATTTGTTTTTGCAAGGAGAAAGTTTTGTATCACCGCATAAAGTACCACTAAAAAGCGAAAGACTCCTTAACAGTGAAAATTTTGGATGCAACATGGGTTCAAAAATCACCTTCAATTCCTTATTCAACAATGCAAAAGAATGTTTCTCTAAAACCTCTAGTCATGGAATACAATTTTGTGATTGATATGAGGTCCAAGACTAAGCTGACGAACAATGTATTAATCTACCGAAAACATGCTCTCTACAAGACCCTTTTCTGTGATATGAAACTGCAGTTGGACTTCTCACAACAACATGAACCCCATCACTCCATGCATACCAGCCAAAAGCATATCGACCAACTTTTGCCCCGATCTTGCTGCAATCATATTGTAGTAACTGAGACCATGTTCTAAAAGGTTGAGAGATGTACAGTTCACAAAGTACTTGATCCCAGATTCCTTTGACCAGATTGCATTCCACAAAGAGATAATCAATGGTTTCCTGATGCAGAGAACATAGGCTGCATATATTGATCATCATTTACAAAGGAGTATATTCAGGGCTTTACGTTTATCTTTGGTTTTTAGTTTCCTTTTGCAAAGGAGCCATATTATAAAGGCACATTTTGGGATGTACCGAGAAAACCTTATTATCTTCCACCATGACACAGTATGACGGTGAACTCTCATGGCATTCCAAGCTGAATTAGTGCTGAACTTGCCACTGGGATATGACAGACATTTAATTTGATTCTGACTGCTATCACTGCTACGAAATTCTAATGACTGACAGTTTGACATCCTTAACTCTGGAGATCTTGTGGGTATATTCCATGTACCTTGCAGAGCATAGCTTCTCTTACCTTCAGGTTAAGGAGCTTGCAGCATCGTAGACAATCCTCAGTCTATATTGAGTGACAATAAGGCTTCTTTAATTTACGCACCTTCTTTTGTTGGGTAAATTTTATTTTCCATGATACACAGTTTTTAGCAACAATATATTGTGCAATATCATGAGAGTTTTCGAAGAGAATATATGAGTTAATAGCGGCTAAAATTGAAAAATCCACAGCCAAAGTAGTTTCTTTTCCTTTCACTTTCCTTGGCTTTCGGAGCAATGGAAATGGAAGTTCCCGTCACGTTTCAAGGAACCCGGTCATCCGGAGGATAGAATTCCGCACTTCACTCAAATCCCTCCCTTTCAAAGTCCTCCCATTTCCCGTGCAGACGGAAAACGCCATCTTGCCCGATATCCGCCGGCCGAGGATCACGTGCGGCGGCACTCTCTCGTCCTCCTCCTCGACGAAAAAATCCGAGTGATCCCCGTACTGGAACCAGGAACTCTCTGACCCGTTTTCCGGTATGCTAACCGGAACGGAGTTCTTCTTCTTCTTCCTCTTCAGCTTGTTGTTGTTACCACCCCGCAACTCCCGGGAATTCGGATTCCCTTGGAAGTTACACATCTCACGATGGTTCTCTTGATCAGTTTCAGCGAAAATAACCTCGGATTCTTGAAACTCTTCCGCCATATATAGAACACAAACGCGGGCTTATCAAAAACTAACTACCCAGTTCGTCGAACGGGAGCGGGAGCGAAAGAAGGGTTTAAGATTTGCGAGAATTGAAGGGGGATGGAAATTCAGGAATTGGGAAAAGGGAGGAAAGTAGGGGAGGGAATTTATAGGAACTGTGGGTGGGTTGAGGGGTTGAATGATTGGGGTTTGGGGTGGAGAGAATGTGAATCGTAGTGAGTACACTAAGCTGGGTGTGTCGTGAGATGGCGCCACACACAGTAGAGTGCGGTCCCGGGTTTCTTTGTCTTAAGCCGGTTTGCTTAAGACTGGTAAACAAATAGGGAGGGGCTCTCTGTTTCTTGAGGCGCACGGCTTTGTCTCTATGAGCTTGATTGTGTGTGCAATTGACTTTAACTGCGTACATATGTGCTGTGGCCTTGGCCAGTTTTTGCCTCGAGAGCTTTGGTTGAAATTGTCTTCACTGTGTGTGTCTCTGTGTGTTTGTGGGTGTGTGTTTCGTACTCAAGACCACAGTGTACTGGTGCATTAAACGGAGTAATGCTGCATTGGAGGTGTTCAATGCATCAAAGAAATAGGTCTCTAAAAGCTTACGTTATTATAGAATGTTCCCAGCAATGTGTATCATGCTTCGACACTCACGTGTACAATCTCTCGATTGCGCGTGAAAAAACAAATAAAGGTGCACTATCAAGTACACTAATAAACAGAATGCAAATTATACTATAATTAATGAAAGAGGGCTAAGTATGCAAAATAATTGAATTAAAGACCTTGCCAAACCAGATATGTGATACCATATTGAGTTACCATTATAAGCTCTAAGAATTTAAACTATTAGAGATTGAGCCCAATAATGTACATCTTGCCACAACAAACGTGGATGATCTCCCTTTGATCTGTCTTGAGAGGTGGACTTAGTATGGTACACACAAGTCGCCTGTGATACCTTTTACTGTTGAATCACAAAATAATGGTTAGAAAATAATTTTCCCTATACAATTATTTTTCTTCCAACTTAGGTAACGTTTGGTAACACTTCCGGTTTTGATTTCCTATTTTAAAAAAAAAACAAAAATAAAAACCAGTTAAATTTTGTTTTTTACAAAAACAAATGAGTGTTTGATTATCCAATTTTTATTTTGAGTTTTTCTTAGATGGTGGTTTGAGGTGGCCGGCCGCCGGTGGTGGCTGGTGGCTGCTGGTAGTCGCCGGCGGTGGCATTGGAGGTGGCTGCCGGCGGTGGGAGGTTGGTGGTACGGTGGTCTTAAAATAAAAACCAAAACTGAAAACCGAAAACTCTTTTTTGGAGTTTTAAAAAACAACCATGTTTTAAAAACTGGTCTTCAAAACTAAAGAAAAAAAAAACAAAAACTTTATGCCAAACACGTTTATTTTCTTCAGTTTACAAAACTGGAGAAAAAACTGGACAAATAAGTGTTACTAAACAGGCCAAGTTATCAAGATGTGGTCATTAATTTTATGTGGCATGTCTTATGAAGTCGATTGAAAATAGAAAGCATTTTCACTTGATTCTCAACTCTTGGATCAGTGAAAAGCAAAACATATCTTTACGTTTAGTTGCTCTTGGATTAGGACTTCATCTTGTGTAAAGCATTTTCACTTGATCCTTGATCCTCAACTCTTGGATTAGTGTAAAGCATTTTCACTTGATCCTCAACTCTTGGATTAGGATTTCATCTTGTGCAAGAATTCATGCAAAAGTTTCGAGAAAGTAGGCTTTTTAACTACTACTGTAATGTTTAGTTGCTCTCCATTCTCAAAGTCAATTGTGTTTATCCATTCAATCGCTCCCTCATTCATTTTCAAAGTGTATGACACGCTCCGTACTCAATCACCATACTAGTTGAGCAGAAATTTGTGGCAAACTTCTCCGTCCATTGAATATAAATAAAATAGGTGGAACTAAAGCAATATATATATATATATACACACACACATGCGCGCGCGTACAAGCAAGTGGTACGGTGCCGTTTCATCTGCATGTATGTGTTGTCAATAGCTTTTCTTCTTTTGACATTAGGGTTATTTATATGATATTACCTTTATATATATATATATATATATATATATATATATATATACACACACACACACACATGCGCGCGCGCGTACAAGCAAGTGGTACGGTGCCGTTTCATCTGCATGTATGTGTTGTCAATAGCTTTTCTTCTTTTGACATTAGGGTTATTTATATGATATTACCTTTTTTCCCAAGTAGAACTCGAGCGCTCATTTATTAGACCTTTTGAGAAGATTAATTTAAACGCTTCTTGAAGCTTGTTTCCCGAGAGGTGAAACATTGCTTGATTTATTCAGTAAGTTCGACTGAAATCAAATGCTATAAATGAAATTAAGGTATTTGAGGACGGACTCTTTGAAGATTGACTTTTAAATTTCTTTAGTCCTATATAATTACATTAAATTCTACTAGACACTAGACAATGCCGTACGTGAGACGGGAAGCAGATGGATAAATGTGGGAAGGAGAGAGTTTTCGGAGGGATTATTTGTCATTTTAGTCTTCGATGCAGAAAATAAAATTAAACTAGCCAATCTCAATACCTCTTTAAGGCTTGAGCAATAACTTCTTCGTGATCGAAACTAGAAAAATATCAGGTTGGTTTGACCATATATAATAGTTATTCCCTTTCAAATTTAACCGTGATCATCATGACTCTTTGAACTCGTGCACCACCCCTTTGCAGGCAACTCCCAAGTCTTTATTCAAGTTTTTGCAGAGTCTTGGAGCCAGTTGAGCATCATCCAAATTTTATCCCCAAAGTCTACTGTACGGCCCTTTTCTTCTATGTAGAATTGGGACTTGGACTTCACATGGAGAGACCGCCAAATATTGTCCCATCACAAAGACAAAACTGGGTTTATTTATGAATTTAGTAATCCCATCACGAAATTAAATCAATCAACTCCATCTTCTCTAGAACACGACAAAACGTAAAGCTCAAATATTACCTCTTATCGAATAAAAAGAGAAAAAAAAAGGAAAGAACACACAAGAAAGTCAAACTAAGACGAACCAAATTTGGTTAAAAATATCTCATCAAAATAAGGAATTTACAAGAGCCATCCCCGCAGTATAACAATTTAAAAGAAGATAGTACAACAACTACCGCAAAAGTTACAACCTACCTACAATAGTAGTACAACAACAATTACTGTAGAAGCTACGACCTGCGTACAATTGTCAAATGATATCCATAGATACGATAATTTTCCATTGCATGTCAAGAGCCCGGAATATAACAATTTAAGAAAAGATTATTCAACAACTATCACATAAGTTTGTAGAAGCTACAAACTGTGCCTAGATTAGTCAAATGATAATATCTAGTCAATGAGAATTCCTATCCACATATACATTAATTTTCCATTGCATGTCATGGTAGCCAATGATATTACTTCGGTTTATATTATCTTTTGCTTTTTAATATAATCTCGCAAGAATAGATACAGTACCAATATAACGAATAGTATTGTACGAGATGGGATACTCTTGATTACATCGTGCGTGAGAAGAGATAACTTGTTATTATTATTATTTTTTATATACTGTATCTTGTACTACTTACTTATTTAATTAAATGGTCAGTAGGGTTTTTATCAAAATTTAGAAAAAAATGGCCTTGAAAGTTGATATTGCTTGAGGTAGGTACTATTAGAAACACAGTACAGCCGCAAGCCATGGCTAATGATTAGACATGAGCCGTGGGTTGGAAGCCACCCAAACATGCTACTCGGCGTGTCCAACGGCTCCTGCTCTGGGTCAGGTGGGATCCGCTCCCGAGGTCCACCTATATATTATCCACACCGCCGCTTAGTATATTCTTGCACGACAAGCCAGTCAGGTGCCGACACGTACACAATGGTGGCGCCACACGCCACAGATAAAAGCAGAGGGAAGGGAAGAATCTCTGCGTGCATGCCACGTTGTCCACCAGCTCATGTTTTCGTGTAGTAAAGTCGTGTAATTAAGTCGTTAAACACGAGACAAAATCCACTCATAAGACTTGGTTTCTAAGGAAAAATAATGGATGTGAGAGTTTAGCGTATGTCATCTCGAACAACGTAAAATGGCAAATTATTTCAAGTCTCGATCATAACGAATTAACTAATACGAGATCTGACTTGTAGATCACAAATATGGTCATGAGGGATCAAGATCATCTGCTGTATAACAGAGATGCTGTACAACATTTAACGACAAAAAAATGTCATTTAAAGTGTTTTGTTGCTGTTACTCAAATTTATAGTGACATTTTTTTGTCGCTAAAAAACATTTAGCGACATTTTGTAGGTACATCACCTCTTCTGTACAGCAGAGGATCTTGATCAGGTCATGAGTTAGCTTTGATGTCACAATATAAATTCTTCGACACCAAGACCCGTTAGAGACAGGGGCGAGGCACAAGAGGATGTACTGGGCCAACCAAGCGTCCAACATAAAAAGAATGCTCTAGAGGAGGAAGCAGCCATAACGCATTGCCAAATCAGACCTAAAGATGAATTGGCAGCTAGTGAAAGCACTCCTGTAAATTGAGTGCTATACACTCATTTACTTGTACAGACTATAAGTTAAGCATAGCTGGGCAGGGCTTGAGCACATCGGGCCGTCTCTTGCCTGTTTTAATTGACAAGTTTATTCAGGAAGTCCGTATATCTCTTCACAGAACGATCAATCACTCTTAACCATTGTAAATTAAGTATTTTTTTGTGTTCATATGTTCGTATTTGGCAGTTCCAACATCGTAAAAAAACTATGGTTCAATTCTTGTGCCCTTTTAATTTTTGTGCCATAAATTTTAGTAACATACATAGGACCTAAATGTATTAAAGGAATCCTATTTTTTTTTTTTTTTTTTGGGTGCTAAAAAGGAATCCCTATTGTGTGAAGTAATTGAAGAGCTAGACTTTCCCAACAACACATAACCAAGGCTCATATTAGCTGGAGAGAATGGTCCAAGAAAGAAACGTATACAGCTGTAGTTAAAAGGGAGAAATGGGCCAATGGGGAACTTACGTCCGAGAAGGCATCATGACTAATTCCGCTGACTGCTGACCACACGTACTTTTTGAAGAAAATGACGCAGCATGAAGCACTGATTGATTAAGGGGTCATTTTCTTGCTCTTTCCATATATGTGCCTACTAGAGTTTTGTTTTTTTGATTTGAGCCGATGATAATGACTTCGGCCTCATCTACAACTGTTGTCGATTAACTTTGAGATTTGTTTTGACGGATTATGAGATTCGGCGAGCGTAAGCGTGAGAAGTGTCGACGTTTGATAGTATTTTATTTTTTTCTATTGTGAAAAATTCTATCAATACATCATCGATAATCAAATGAGAGTTATGCAGAGTTAGCAACGACCATCTAGGAAAAATCTAAATGAGCATCTCACACACAGAAAAAAAGAGAAAACAATCAAGAAGTCTGGTAATTTGATTTTTGCTGCAAAGAGAAGTAAACCTTATGTTTATTTTTCGTGTGTGGCTAAAAGGGAATTAGTGTAGGTAAGCTACATTTACGACTTTGTAAATAGAATAACCTTATATTCTCAAGGATACGTGCTTGTATGTCTTGTTGACAATTTGGAATATGGGTAGAGTTGAAGATGGAATATGCTAGATTATTAAGGGAACAACTTAGTAAGGTCTTCAGTTTTATTGAGTCTTTGTTAAATCTCTCCGTCAAATTATTCTCAACTCGTGGGTACGATCTCTTTCTTTCTAGCTGTCATTTAGTTGATTGTGGGCATATCGTTCGCTGTGTCGCTAAAGGCATTTAGCGACAAATAAATGGAGTCACCGATCCTCGTAACATCTTTAGAAAATGAATTACATTATTATCTCTCTCTCTCTCTCTTTTCTTATCCTTTTTCGAGTTTTTAAATTAAACGAGATGCGATTCATTTAAATAATGCTTTTGTTCTCACAGCATGAGGGTAGGTGGGGTGGTCATCCCAATCTACCCTCATGTTTATGTTTTGTTCACAAAACATAAAATGGTTGCTTCTAGACGGAGAGAGAGGCGGGGCAACGGAAAACTCTCGCATGGAAGAAGGATTCACCACTGACTGTGGCTACTTGCCGTACAGGAATGCTTTTGGAAGAAAATTGATTGATAGAACCAAAAAGCAACAACTTTGAAGAAGATGTTATCGAAAAGTTTTGTTAAAAGACTCTAGAATTCTTTCGTATAGTAATAAATGATAGTAGTTATTAAGTGTATTTAATTATTTTAAATTTATGACGATAAAAGAATATAGTTAAGAATTGAAGTAAATATATCATTACCAAAATTTAGTGACAATTAATAGTTACCGTACATAAGGTTCTAAGCTCAAAATCATTCCCTTGCAGTCGTTTCTCCACACTTGTTTTCTTCTTGGATTGAGATGGTTGATTGGTTCTAGCTGGGTTCGAATTGGGTGTCCAATTGGCCGTGAGCTTCATTTCATGGGTTTAGGTGAAGAGGTGCTACATGGCGACCAGTTGGACTATTTCCATATCTATACGGAGGAATAATAGAAGATTAAGATAGCGCTTGTCAGAGTTTACAATTTTCAGTTTTTTTTTAACTAGTTTAAAAAGCTATTGAGCATTTGACAGAGTTTCAGTTTTCCGAAAAATAAAAACCAAAAAAAGCGTTTGATAGATAATGTGCAGTTTGCAGTTTTTTTTTGATACATTCTCACATAAATATTGTTGGAAAAAATTTGGCTGTTACTCGGTTGGAGGAATCTTCCTCCTACCCCCCATATAGCGACAATCAATCGTCTTTAAATGTTTATAGTGACTTTTATTTAATGACGCTAAAAAAGTGTTACTAATAATTGTCGCTAAAAAAACATTTAGCGACTATTAATTGTCACTATACACGGGAATAGATGAAGATTCCTACAACCCGACTAGAAGCCAAAGTTTGTTCAATACTGTTTGTCTGTCTAACATCCACACAGATTATTTCTCCACCGGAGGTGGAGTATGACATCCTCTTCGTTTCGCTCAAAGATGAAATTACCACTATTTCATCTAAACAATTGTTTTTTTTTTCCTTTTCCCGCGAAGATGCAGTCTGGTAATGTTTCACTTCAAAAGTCCCTACAGTCATTCCTAACTTAAGATGCACTACTCTAGAATCAGGAACATATAAACCCTAAAAGTTCTCTACTGCATTCTCTGAAAGTTCCTAACTGAGGGATCTGCTACAAACCATGAAAGTTCTCTACTGCATTCTCTCCAACACCACACAAATCAGGAAGATAAACACAAATCATCATAAAACTGCATATGTCAAAAGACTTGATCTTGTAACATTGTGTTCAGTATATTTGATTCATCAGAATTCAAAACTTGTTATCCAAATTCTTTTTTCATTTTTTTTTTGGGGTCAAACATGATATACTTGGACAGCACCACTGTGAATAAGGCAATTGCCATATTCTTTTGGGGAATGGACGAGTCCTCCTGTTAACCTTGTTTATGGTAATCAAGCTCCAAAAGAGGTATCTAACTATGTTTTTGGAGTTTGTATTGATGCAAAATAGTGAAGCCAAAGCTCTGTCCGTCTGACAATTTTCAGTGGTATCACCATCAAATAACCCCATTACACAATTAGCCACAACCATCTTTACTAGACAACATTGTCACCACAACCACCAACCAACTTCTGCCATCATATCAAAACTATGAAAGAAATCGGCATCAACCACCACCAAAATAAGCAAATTAGAAGATTCCCTGGAGAAAGGAGAGATGGTGGCAGTTTAGGCGGTTGGAGATGGAGGCGACGGAGGTAATTGAGGCGGTGTGTGATGGAGGCGAAGGATGACGTGGAGGCGGTGGGAGACCGGAACGAGGCCGGTGGAGAGGGTGGGAAATGGAGGCGGGGCAGGCGGTTGAAGATGGATGACGGACTCTTAAAAGATTGACTTTTAAATTTCATTAGTCCTATGTAAGTACGTTATACTCTACTAGACACTAGACAATGACATAAGTGAGCCGCGAAGTGGATGAATAACTGCGGGAAGGAAAGAGTTTTAGGAGGGATTATTTGTCTTTCTAGTCTTCGATGCAGGAAAGAAAATTAAACTAGCCAATCTCAATACCTCTTTAAGGCTTCAGCAATGACTTCTTCATGATCCAAACTCGAAAAAGATCAGGCTGGTTTGACCATATTTATTCGCTTTCAAATTTAACCATTGCGGTGATCTTGGCACTTTGAACTCCCTTTGCAGGTAACTCACAAGTTTTATTCAAGTTTTCGCACTTGGAGCTTCATCCAAATTTTATCCCCAAAGTCTACAAAACGGCCCTTTTCTTCTAAGTAGAATTGGGACTTGGACTTCACATGTAGAGACCGCCAAATATTGTCCCATCACAACGATAAAACTGGGTTTATTTATGATTTTAGTACTCCCGTCACGAAATTAATTCAATCAACTCCATCTTCTCTAGAGTCCGACAAAAATGTAAAGCTCAAATATTACCACTCATTCAATAAAAAGATTGAGAAAAAAGAAAGCGATTAAAAATATCTCAGCAAAGTAAGGGATTAACAAGAGCCCGCGATACAATAACCTAAGAAAAGATAGTACAACAACTACCGCAGAAGTTACAATCTACCTACAATAGTACAACAAGAACTACCGTAGAAACTACAACCTGCCTAGATTAGTCAAATGATCTCCGCTAATATCTAGTCAATAAGAATCCTATCCAAAGATACAATGATTTTCCACTAAATGTCACGGTAGCCAGCGATATTATTTCAGTTAATATTTTGCTCTCTAATATAATATCGTAAGAACAGATACGATACCGATATAACGAATAGTATCATATACCATATGAGTTGATATTGCTTGAGGTTGGAAACACAAGTACAGCCGTGGGTTGGAAGGCACCCATCACATGCTACTCGGCGTGTCCAACGGCTCCTGCTCCGGGTCAGGTAGGATCCGCTCCCGAGGTCCACCTATATATTATCCACACCGCCGCTTAGTAAATTCTTGCACGACAAGCCAGTCAGGTGCCGGCACGTACACAATGGTGGCGCCACACGCCACAGACAAAAGCAGAGGAAAGGGAAGAATCTGAATTATGCTCTGCTTGCATGCCACGTTGTCCCCCAGCTCATGTCTTCGGTAGTAAAGTCGTGTAATTAAGCCGTTAAACACGAGACAACTCATAGGAACACACGCACACATTTGTTACAGAAAAGGGTGCAGAGAACAATTTTTTTAATTTTCTTTTGAAAGCCAGTTAATTATAGCTCTTATAAGACTTGGTTTCCGAGGAAAAACAGTGGTGTGAGAGTTTAGCGTATGTCATTTTGAACAACGTAAAATATCGGATAATCTCAAGTCGCGATCATATTGAGGTAACTAAAGCGAATAAGGTGTGACCTGCAGATCATAAGCATGATCATGGCCTAACTTTGGTGTCACGATAAGAATGAGTAGAATTAAAGAGCAATTTGTATGAGCAGAAATTAAGAGCAATTTGCAGCTAGTGAAGGCACTCCCGTAAACTGAGTGGTATATACTCATTTGCTCTTGTTGGTTGTGAATTAAGGATAGCTGAGCAAGGCTTGGACATCTCGAATCGGCTTTTGCCTATTCTAATTGACAAGTTTATACGGGAAGTCCGCATCTCTTCACGGAGCGATCAACAACCATCGTAAAAATATGTGTATTTTTTGGTGTTCATATGTTTGCATTTTGCAGAGTCAATGACATAGAAAAACTATGGTTCAATTTTTTATGTTGTCTATATGTTCATGAAATAAGATCTGGTAACATACATATAGGACCTAAATGTATTAAAGGTATTCTATTGTGTGAAGTTACTGAGGAGCTAGACTTTCCCAAAAACACATAACCAAGGCTCATATAGTTAGAGAGAGTGGTCCGAGAAGGCGTCCTGACTAATTCGGCTAAACACTGCTGCGCCCACGTACGTTTTGAAGAAAATGCATACATAAACACTGATTAATTGAGTCTACTTGGAGGGGTCATTTTCTTGCCAACTTCTTTCCATACTTGCTTGGTAGATTTTTGTTTTTGTATTTTGAACTGATGATAATGACTTCGGCCTCATCTACAACTGTTTTTGATTAACGTGGGATTTGTTTTGATGGGTTATGAGATTTGGCGAGTGTAAGCGGAAACGGTGTCAAAGGCTGATAAGATTTGTTTTTTTTTTTTTCCGTTTGTGGGCAAAAGTTTTATCACCAGAGATTTTAACAAGCAAATGCGAATGCGAGTTATGTAGGGTTAGCAACGATCACTCAGGACAAAATCAGAGAATTCGTGTAGGTAAGCTACATTTGAGACATTGTAAACCGAAAAACCTTATATTCTCAAGGATACGTGCTTGCATTTCTTATTTGACAATTTGGAATATGGGTAGAGTTGAAGATGGAATATGCTATATTGTTAAAGGAACAACTTGGCAAGGTATACAGTTTCGTGTAGTCTTTGTTAAATTTCTCCATCAAAAGTGGTTCAACCTGTGGTGTGATCTCTTTCTTTTCAACTATTCCTTCGGTTGATGGTGTAAGTTATGGGCATGTGGCAGGATTGCCATCCAAGAAGAGTCCTATTCGCATTTAGCGACAAATAAATGGAGTCATCAATGCTCATATCATCTTTACAAAATGAATTACCTCCTCCTCGTCCTCCTCTCTCTCTCTCTCTCTCTCTTCACTAAACGAGATGCGATTTGGTTAAATATTCTCTCCATCCTAAAATAATTGATCGATTTTTTCTTTTTGGGCTATCCAAAAAAATTGATCACTTTCTCTCTCCATATTTAATCTTGCGCCGACTTATTTTTTTTTCTCCTGATCCACTTCTTTTCTCCCTCTCTTCTTTAGGAATAGAATGGTAAACAAGTATTATATAATTTATATCTTTAATACACGTGTCAAGTCAAAATTGAACGATTATTTTTGGACCAAGAATCTAGTACTTCTGTTCACACAGGATGAGGGTAGGTAGGGTGGTCATGCCACATTTTGTCCAAAATTCACACTCGGAGGAGGGAGAGTAAGCCAATCCCACATTTGTCCAAAACAAAAATGGTTCCTTCTGGGTCCAAGCCATCCTAGCTAGACAGGTGGGACAACGGAAAATTGACGCATGGAAGAAGGTTCACCAGTGACTGAGTACTTGGCGTACAGGAATGCTTTCGGAAGAAAACGATCGAACCAAAACGAACTACTTTGAAGAAGATGTTTTTGAAAAGTTTTCGATCGCAATCCGCTTTGTTAAAAGAATCTAGAATTCTTATGTACGATGATAAATGATAACCATTAAATATATTTAGTTATTTTAAATTTGTGACGATAGAAGAATATCGTCAAAAATTGTAGTAAATATGTCTACAAAAATATCATTAATAAAATTTAGTAACAATTAATAATTACCGTTCATAAGATTCTAAGCTCAAAATCATTCCCTTGCATATGTTTCTCCACACTTGGATTAAGATGGTTGATTCGTTCTAGCTGGGTTCGAATTGGGTGTCGAAATGGCCGTGAGCTTCATTTCATGGGCTTAGCTGAAGGGCTGCTACAGTACATGGCGACCAGTTGGACTATTTCCATATCTATACGTAGGAATAATAGAACATTAAGACTAAAATGAAGCCCATCTTGAATATTAGTATTGAAGCCCATTGAGCTCCTTTTTTTCTTTTCCTTTTGTTTAGAACAAAAAAACAAAAAGATGTAATATGTATTTTGTTTATCGGGTAAATTACACTAAACACCCATGAGGTTTTACGTAATTATACTCAACTACCGTTATCTTTAAAAATTACACTCCGTCCCCCCAAGGTTTGTACCCGCATTACACACAACTACACACATTTAACGGTAGGCCCAACTACGTGAAAAGATTCCCTGACACATCACTTTATGCAATTTTCATACCCAAAATATCCCCCCTTTGTCCTTTACTCACCTCTGTGGTCTTCTTAACTCAAACAAGGAGGGCATTTTAATTTGGTTAGAACAATTAAAAAAGGAAGATTAGGGTTGAATCTAAAAGCTAATGGGTTTGGCGGGCGGCGGCGCGGCGCTGTTGTAGCTGCGATAAGAGGAAGGAAGGGGGGAGGGGGGCGCCGACGGGGGGAGGGACGCTGTCGGTGTGGGATACAGAAGGAGGGTCAAGGGGCTGTTGCGGCTGCGGGGGGAGAGAAGAAGGATGAAGGAAAAGGGGGTCGGCGTCGCCGACGGGGGGAGGGCGCTGTCAGCGGAGAATGAGGCGTTGGTTTAAGATGCTGCAGGAGGGGCGACGGGGCAAGGGGCTGTTGCTACCGCGGGGGACGAGGGGAGAGAAGAAGAAGGAAGAAGGGGTCGGCGTCGCCGACGGGGGGAGGGGCGCTGTCAGCGGAGAGTGAGGCATCGGTTTAAGATGCTGTAGGAGGGGCGACGGGGCAAGGGGCTGTTACGACCGCGGGGGACGAGGGGAGAGAAGAAGGGGGGTCGGTGTCGCCGACGGGGGGAGGGTGTTGTCAGCAGAGAGTGAGGCGTCTGTTTAAGATGTTGCAGGAGGGGTGACGGGGCAAAGGGCTGTTGCGACCGCAGGGGACGAGGGGAGAGAAGAAGGAGGAAGAAAGGGGGTCGGTGTCACCGATAAGGGGAGGGGCGGTGTCAGTAGAGAGTGAGGCGTCTGTTTAAGATGTTGCAGGAGGGGCGACGGGGTTGTTGCGATCGCAGGGGACGAGGGGAGAGAAGAAGAAGGAAGAAGGGGGGTTGGCGTCGCCGACGGGGGGATGGGCGCTGTCAGCAGAGAGTGAGGCGACGATTTAAGATGCTGCAGGAAGGGCGACGAGGCAAGGGGCTGTTGCGACTGTGGGGGATGAGGGGAGAGAAGAAGAAGGACGAAGGGGGTTGACGTCACTGATGGGGAAGGGGCGCTGTAGGGTGCCGGCGTAAGATGCCGAAGGAAGGGCGGCGGGGCAAGGGGCTGTTGCGGCCGTGGGGCTCAGGGGGAGAGAAGAAGAAGGCAGAAAGAGGGGAAGTCCCTCCAATAAATCCCAAAAACAAGTTTTCCCTCCAAAATTCCAAGAAAACAGTCTGAGGGGCATTCATGTCTTTTTGCATTGCACCACTAACACCGTAACAGAAAAAGTTATTTTTTGAGCTGAGTGTAATTTTTAAAAATAACGGTAGTGGAGTGTAATTACGTAAAACCTCAGGGGTATTTAGTGTAATTTACACTTGTTTATTTAACATGTTTGATGAATATTGGAAAAAATATTTTGCTGCTATTAGGATAGTACGAAGATAACTACAACTTCATGTATAACAAAATTAATGATCACTAAGTACACGAGGGGTTGTAGTTATTTTCTGACAAATCGTATGGCAGTGTTTTTTTCATCAACCAATGTCTAACTTTTGATACCCCACATCAGATGTGAGATAATATGAGAGTGCCATTATAAGACCTTGTCTATGATAAGTATCTACTTGGGCAACCCTTTTGAGGGAGGCATTTTCCTAGGATAGGGCACTATTACATGACCCATATGTTTGTCCTTTGTTTATGTAAGGAGAAAGTTTTGCATCAACAAAAAAAGTACTACTATAAAAAAGCGAAAGACTCCTTCAGTTTGAAAATTTTGGCTGGCTCAAATCACCTTCCTTATTCAACATTGCAAAAGAATGTATCTCTAAAACCAAGTCATGGAATACTATTTTGAAATTGATCAGCTAGGTCCAACACCAAGCTGATAAACAACGTATTAATCTACAAGACAAATGCTCTAGAAGTCCCTTTTCATGCTGATGAAACTGCAATTGGACTTCTCACATTATGAACCCCATCACTCCATGCGTACCAGCCAAAAGCATATTGACCAACTTTGTCCCTCAAAGCCCCACTTTCTTCTTTGACAGTTATGGCAAAGCTTCTGTTCTCTCCTACAGCTCCAAACCTCAAGCTTGTTGGAAAAATCTCAATCCAATAACCTGCAGGAGCTTGAATGGTCACATTGTACAGACTCTCTCCGGCACCAACATTTGTGACAGTGCGGTTCACGGTCATTGTGCCGTTGAGTTCGCTGATTGCAAGAGATGGGTAGTTTAGGTCAGTTGGTGTGAGCAAAGTGTCCGGGCACTTGAACGATTTATCGACATTCTTGATGCCATTATTGCAGAGAAACTGCAGGTAATCGGCATAAGTAGCATCGTAAACAAGACCGGGATCGGCTGCTTGCGTTGGTTTGAAGTGGCCTGCTCCATAGTGAAATGGGGTTGCCACACTTCCATGCACGTCCGTTATTGGCATTCCCATGTTATTATTTTGACCGGCTGCCAAAGCAAAATTGAAAACACTTAGTAAAAAGTTGAAGTATTAAATTCAAAACCAATCAGCAATGAAGAAAGAAGTCCACAAGGCTCGTCTATTGATCATGAAGTACCATTTATTATTTGCCTGCTATGAGATCTTATCTCTCATCAACACAGACGAATCGAGAAGGGCCATCCTTCTGATGCATGCCATGAAAACAATATTGTCTGCATATATCTCCTAATCGAATCATGTTCGAGGTCTAATAAACAAGGGCGAGCATGACTTACCTGCTCATGAAATGGAATTTTTCGTCATAATGTTGTGATCATTGAAGTATTTTGGTATTAAGTGAAGAAATTTCTGAACATCCTTTAAGCTATTTATTCTTTGACGCAAGATGCAAAGACAAGGTAAATTTATTCTTTGACGCACCTTGTTTTGTTGGTTAAAAAAAATATAATTTTTTTCCAGGACATGCACAGTTTTTAGCAACAATTTAAGCATGAAATGCAAAATCACGGCGATCAGACATGAAATAGTCGACGTGTACCTGTGGTCATGAGAGCAGATCTTACAGCCGCGCTGCTCCAACCGGGGTGGATGGCTCTCACAAGCGCAGCCGCAGCAGCCACATGAGGGCAAGACATGGAAGTTCCTGAAATAATGTTGTACTTCACCACTCGCCGATCATTAGGCAGCTGTGTGGGAGAAGATGCTTCACTCCATGCTGCCAAGATATTTAGTCCCGGAGCAGTAATGTCAGGCTGCAAAGAACCCCAAAGACGCCAATTTCATGAATGAAATCACTGAATAATGTTGTGCATCTATTTGTTAGATCAGCTTTGCTGACCATACATTTCAATAGTCTCAATAGGCCATATTTGGCACCTGGTACTCGCAGGATACTGACTAGCTAACACCTAGTAGAAGTCATTTTTTTCACGCTAACATTGGGTAGCGTAACACGATTAGCTATGTTTGAACTACGTCGGGAGCAGTTCCCATGCAATTAAAGTGCGCTAATTACCTTAAGAATATTGGGATCGAGACCATTTGGACCGGTTGAGGAGAAGGGAGCCATAAATGGTGCTACATTGTTATCTACTACTGTCTTCACTGGGACTATGGTTGCCATTGGATTGGTGGCATTCCTTATATAGTTTAAAATTGTCGCTGAATCATTGGAGAACACTACTGTTGCTGGAAGCACATGAGCTTCCACTGATATCCCAATTCCGCTCAAAGGATTCTGAAGGATGAAACCAGCACCCCCAGCTCTTTTTACTTCCACACCCTTTTCCACATTGTAAGAGTACCCACTGTAGCACAAGACAATCTTTCCTTTCACAAGCTCTGGTGAGAGGGTGCCATTAAGGCACAACCTGAGGCATCCAATGATTAAAGATTCATTAGTCAAATGATTATAGAAAAATTTATGGTGGCAATAATTAATGAGAATGTCTAGTTTCACACCGTTGCGAGTTACCTGTTTCTTTCTTTTAGCAACGAAATAGAGTGTGAACAATCATAAAAGAAGTGCGAAAATAGACATTTTTTGTAGCATGACTGAGCAGCTTAGTAATCACTAACCCAGTGATATTAGCAGTTGTGCCAGGGACTTCTACATCTCCTGCATATACTAGAGGGTACATCTTCTCCAATTTGAATGGGGTCACTGTTTGTCCCTAATCATTGAAATCAGGAAGAAGAAATGGGCAAACATAATAGTCAGGACCTCATAGTTTTCATACTCGAATTAAACGGAACACTTTGAAACTTTAACATTATTTCGTCGCTATTACATATGCGTGAAGCAGTCAAGAAAGTTCGCTGAAACGGTTGTGATGGCTCGTAGATGGCAATTTAGGGTCTTAATTGGAGCCCCGCCCCGCCCCTATTTGGAGAAGTCCCAAGTAAATATGAGGCAAATGGAGAGTCCAACCAAATTAGGCTATTTGGAGTTTTCAAATCCCCAACTTAACCCAAATAGATTTTAAAAAACTTAACAAATATTCATGCCCTCTCTTTCATCTCTCTCTCTCTCTCACACTCACAAGACTCCACTTGGCAGCCACCAGCGACCGACACCTGCCCCTACCTGCCATTTATACGTTTTCGTTGTACCACGTGTTGTGGTGCGACGAAATCTAAGAATTGTGGGGATCATCAACAACGTAGATATTCTTGACGCAAATGATTTAAAGGGGACACGGACCCGCACTTTGGCCGGGTGAGCACTGATCACTCCATAAGTAAAATAAATGGGAAGCCCCATGTCCACCGATGCCCAAAAAACGAGCTCATGCATATGCGTCCCTAGCATCCTTTCATCGTGTGCTCGACGAGCTAGGAGACAGGGTCTGGCCTAAATACTTGGACGAGCTTGCTTGATTGCGCAAAAACAATCCTCTGCCTAGTCCTTATCAAAAGCATCAAACTTTAGAATCCATGGTAAACAAAAGATAGTGCTCAAGCTTTATCTTTTGGAAAATTTTATGCCACCGCGTTTTGAACACTAAAAGAACTTTTGGAGGATCTTTTAGTAGTACTAGTCGGGCCGTACCACTTACATATCGTAGAGCTCTTTTGGTATCCGCTCCCACCTTGCTAGGGCATTTTTTTGTATAAAATATTTATTGAATATTAACGCAGTTCTATCATTTAGGCCAAAGAAAAATAATAATAATATGACAGTGTAAATACTGCTGCCCTTAATTTTTTGTGGAAATTTTACCTGGACTTGGATGCCATTCCCAAGCACAACTGGTGAACTAAACACTCGGTCAATGCTACTCGCACCAACGGTCAGGATCCAAGGTGCAACATTCCTAACGGTCGATGGGGTTGGACCTTCATTGCCCGCGCTGCATGCTACCACAATGTTCCGCTTCACTGCATGCAGTGCTCCGATTGCTATGCCATCACTTGTATAAGGAGAAAGATCAAATGGCACAAGGGAGATGCTCAGCACATGAACGCCGTCGGCTATGGCGTCGTCGAAGGCGGCAAGAATGTCCTCGTCGAAGCACGTGTCCCCCCCATTTTTGGCGTTGCGTGGGACCGCCCAGCATACTTTGTAGATGGCCAAACGCACGGAGGGGGCACCGCCCGAGGCGGTGCCCTTGGCAAAACCGCCGAGGGCAGAAGCGTTGGCGACGGTTCGGCCTCCCACGGTGGAGGCCGTGTGCGTTCCATGGCCATCCTTGTCCCTCGGTGACCGATAGTCATCGGTCTCATTTAGAGGTCCATAATACGCCTCGTAACCTTTAAGATAGTATCTAGCTCCAATTAATTTCCTGCAAAGAGAAAGTAATTAAATTGAGGTTCTCAAAAATTGTTCGGAATTGTTTGAAAATAATAAAAAATATATAATACTACAGTCGGTTAGCAAGGTGGTTAAGGAGGTTTATTCCCTTTCTTGACTTATGAGTTCAAACTTTGGGGCCGACACCGAGTGAAAATATATTTTGTAGAATCCATCGCACTAATATGGGAGGGGCGCTCTTATGATCGTCTTGAGAGGAAACTCAGTCTCTGTTGACGCCAAAAGTGGCATAAGGATACTACCTACGTCCAAATCAAATTAAATATATATATATATATATATATATATATATATTTGAAAATATAGCAAATTTTACCTATTGCAATGGGAAAAGTTAAAAGCAGGCCCTTCTTGGCAGGTTCCATTCCAGGAGCTTGGAACTGGTTCCATTCCTTCGTCGCTAAAACTTTCCGATTCCGGCCATACGCCTGATTTACGGGAAACGTGGTTTATCAAAATTGATTAACAAGCTTTCATAAAAGTCTTCCATTTCTTCTACATATAGAAAAAGGAAGGGTATTTCTTATATACATAATTCGTGTTGGCTATGATGGAAGCTCAATTACTAACACTTACAATTAGTTACTACAAAATAGTTTTTAGTGACACTTCTGGCAAATACTATTGTTGACATTGATATCATTACTACGGCATAAAGCACTACCAAAAGCGTCACTAAAAGAATCATGAATTATGTGATTTTTGACCAAGTAGCATGATAATTACTTAATTGAAAAGTATTTACTACGAAAAAGTAAAAAACAAAAGCTTGAAGCCGGCTGCATTTCTATATATGTTCTCAAACAGTTGCCATAAAACCAACACTACTACTCGCAAATAACAACTTTTTATATGTTGCTTTCACTGAATATAGAAAAGGAAAAAAATGATATGTAGGTAGGACTTATAACTTTAACACAACTTTGAACTTGTCGTTCTCTTAAACGTCTCGTGCACTAAACCGCTTTTTTTTTCTTTTAGCATTATCAAATTGGATCAAAAGGAGTATTTTCGAGCCAATTTTAGCATAAACCGAGTCTAAGTTCCTAGACGTTGACACCTAAATTTAAACTGAGCAAACTCCCTTCATCATCAAGCCAACCCGGTCGCGGTTTCATTTGGTTTTACTTTGATAACAATTTATCTATCAAATGTTTCAAAGAGATTACCAGTGTCCAAGAGCCCAACAATGACATCTTTTCCACCATTGGCTTTATGCAACAATTCTTCCTCTTGGTTTAGACCTCCTTTGCCATCATTTTCCCCTTCAAGTAGGTTCACAAAATCCCATGATCTTGTAGTTTGAAGACCGTATCTTCTTGGCCGGCTCCGAAACACAGAAACCACTTCCTCCATCTCTGTTCAATGAAGACAAAAACCAAAAAACAAAGCATTGCTTTGTAAATAGCAGGATCATGCAAGTATAAACAAGAGTCCATGTTCATGTTTCATCAAACGTAGCAACCTCTGGGTTCCTACCTGATATCTTGGTAGCTTCATCCGGCGTGAGGAACGCCGAGAAGCCATTGATGATGTGCTTGTAACTGTAAACGAGTGAGGCTCTCGCTTCCTCTATGGAGCCCTTCACCGAGTGTAGATAAGAGTGATGCAAATCTTCGACTTCACGCAACGTTTTGTCCCCGCTGTGCTCTCCAACATAGACAATGTAGACCTGCGATGCAGAGCGAAGAGTTCAGAATACGAGCTAATGGGTAGTGCAAACAAAGCAAAGTTGCTGGACAAACCTGGCGCTGGGCAAGTGAGTTTGAGAGATGGAGAAGGACAAGGAGAAGCAAAACTAAAAGGGAGTCGCCCTTCATTTTTGGTTAGGATTTTCAGACTTGCTCTGTGGTTTTAACTTCTACGTTTTGTGTTGCAAATGGTGAATGTTAGGATTTGTAGACTGGTTCTATGGTTTTAACTTCTACGTTTTGTGTTGCAAATGTGTTTATATTTGTGAAGAGTCTCCATATTTTAATAACCTTTGAATGTTTCCATGTTGAGAAGTTCCACTGAAGAGGGGAAAACAATGTTCTATGTACATAAGCAGGCCTTAAGAGGATGGTGTATAGCACATATGTTGTAACAGAAAAATATCGCTAACCACATTTTAGCAGTATAAGTCTGTCACTACAGATTTTAGTAACAGCAATAAATACGTTTTGACAGCAATCTTCTATCGGTAAAGCTATTACAGCAGAGGTGCTATACAGCGGATGATCCTAGTCCCGATCAGCCCTTCGTTTAAACGATAATTCATCCTTAATTTGTGGATTGAATTCAATATCGTTCCAAAGTACTGCTACTCCAGTATTTTGGACCCCCCTTGACTTTGGTTTGAGAAAAAAATGGAAAACTCTCAAGTTCTGGCACAAGATTTTCCTCTAATCGATCAATTTACTTTAATTAGGAAGCCATTTTGTTTATCATTTTAGAATTTGAATTAACGTAATCCTAGATATCTTTGTAACAGTTTGTGTAGATGGGCATAACTTTTTCTTGTTCCCTAAATTGCTTCCGGAATGGTAATTAAGATCTGCAAGAATATTATATATAGTTAATTATGGTATGAAACTGCTCCACTTAGCGTATTTTTAAAATTTTCACATTCTGCTCTTGCAATATTTTTACAGTACATAGTATTTTACGAGTTTATACAATTTCTAAAAGAAATGTTAAGATGAAGAAATGCTAGCTCTATATTGCCTATATTATCTATCTATTTTCTTAAGCAGGCCTACACGCTGGCCCCCCGACGAACAAATATTTGGTTTCACACTTGAAATGACTTCTAGTGATGCTTTTATTAATATGCAATTTTGGATTTTGGATACGACAAGACATTACAAAAGCAGATTGCGAGGGTGAAAAATAATGTCTGTGATAATTCATTGAAATAGGAGATTATCAATAACTTGCGGAAAATGGCAGAATATCAAAAGTCATAAATCATTTGTACCAAATTTATTTTCATTTAATTTCGTTTTTCAGGATTCTTCTGTTCATCCATTTTACTGCTAGCAAAAGGGGTTACTAAGCTGACATTACATTTAAAACGGAGTTATATTTTCAAATTAGGATCCTCTGCTGTACAGCTATTGTGATAATTTTTTTTTTGGCTAAATCCATTTTAATAACAAAAGATCGTCGGTATAAATTTTAACAACCACCACAAAACTCTTTTGGTGGCAACCTTTTGCAAAGTTGTTGTAAAGGACCTTTATCAATGTTTCATATTGACTGGCCTCTTTTTTTTTTTTTTAAAACACATACCTCTAATTTGGTCAAACACGTTAGAAAGAATATGATTAACCTATTTTACCATCTAGAAATATTGCAGCAATTTGTACAAGCCAAAATGGGATGCTTCAACTACTGAACATATGCAACAATATTTTAAACTTGGAACATTTATCTGGTGCTTGGTCAATCAAATGCAAACTCTGGAATGATTCAGCCGTAACCCTTTATCTTGCAAGTCAGTATCTCATAGTTGAAGTGATTGAAAGTTAAGTAATTTTTGTCGCTCTTACGTGACATTTTCCAAGGGAAAATGGAAACTAAAAGGTAATTTAATGGAACAAAATTTGAAATGAGAAGAAAACTTCACTTATCCCTATCAGATTTTTTATATTACACAAGGACCCGCTTTATTTAAAAAATAAGCAGCCACCCCCCTCGGGTTTAAGTTTCTTCTTATTCTTCCTTCCACCATCCAGCAACCACCACACCTCCGCCCCTGATCACAGCCCACCTTCCATCCTTCCCTCTTCACAACCACCACAACACTGTCTCAATCATCGCTCAATGTCATTTAACCACCCGTCGTGTCCATTCAACTGTCATCGTTGCCATGTGTAACCGCCACCAACACCACCAACACTCTCCCTCCCTCAATGAGTATCCCGTTCCCTCTTCTCTCTCTCTCCACTAAACCACCTCAGAACTCACCTTCACCACCACCACCACCACCACCAAACCATTGCTCGTTCCCTCCCCAAACAATGACCCTTGCAGGCTTTCATGAGCTCTCACTGTTGCAGGCTTCCGTTATGAATGTTTTCCAACGACTCTAAGATGAAGCTTCTGGCATCCGTAGATAATTATGCATATTAAGAAACCCCAGCAAGAAAAGCTATAATTTCTTTTTGTTACAATTGCTAAGCAATTGCTCTAAAATCATTTAGTGCAAAACAATACGAAAAAGTTCTTCGGCTCTGAAATATAAACGTCATTAAGGGAGCAAATTATGTTTGCAATTTATTGCGTCAAAGGGTCCGATTGACAAATGTAAGTGGAATATAAATCTAAAATTGCATTTCAATTCAAAACTTCAAGAAAATGAATTGAAAACTACAATGTTGTTTTTTGGATAAAATTTTAATGCATTAAAAAAAATGAGGCTTTTTAAAAGGATTTCAAGACTTCTTGATCTTGGGTCAAATCTTATAAAACTACGTGTCTATTTCGGTAAAAGTAAAAGTGCAGTCGTATGTTTTTCGGTGAGTTTAAAAAAAATTACTTCGACACGCCGGTGGTTCGTTAAACCCAAGAATTCGGAGCGGCAAATTTTTATTTCCACGGGCTTGCCAAACATCGTAACTGGAATTAAAGCTGTATTTATAACCAGATCGGAAGTCAATTATTTGTTTTTCTTAGTTTACTTCTAGGTAAAAAAAAAAAAATTGGTGCAAACTTCTAGGTAAAATGAAAAGCAACAAAAACCTGTGAAAACTGAAATGATAGGTCCCACCGAGACTTGAACTCGGGTTACTGGATTCAGAGTCCAATGTCCTGACCACTAGACCATGGGACCATGATAACCCCAAGCGCTAACCTTGGTTACTGGATTCACAGTTCAATGTCCTGACCACTAGATCATGGGACCGTGATTGAAGTGCTTGATAATACTCCATTTAACCCCAAAAACCAAACCTGTGTGTGGCTGTGTTACTGGATTCAGAGTCCAATGTCCTGACCACTAGACCATGCGACCATGATTGAAGTCACCTAATTGTCAGCGACTTCGGCAAATTAAAATGAACTATGCTGACTGCATATTATTTCAATCCAATCATCAAACATCATAAATGGTTCCCTAAGATGCCAAAAAATATTTACAGAATGCTCAGAAACCGTCGATTTGCGCCTTAACAGATTCTTACGGTTATGGCAACAAATAAACAGAGCAACATCTTGAAAAGGGTCTCCGACAAAACAATAGATGATGGCACCTCTGCGTTTAGACGGTTATATATTCAAGTTGAAAAGAATAAAATTTGAGTATAGCATTCCTTGGGCTCAACATGCAGAAGCATGTCAATTAGGAATACACTACATTGGCAAAACATGACCAAAAGTGTATTCTCTTCCGGCCATATTTCTATGCCAATTTCCTTGGCTTCATTGTTGGAATTTGTTTAGCATTTTCAACAAGACCAAATTGGCTTTTTGGTTTACTACACACGAATTCCTCACAGTTCAAACCCCAGCCGGCAGCCCTATTTGGAAACTATTAACATATACTAGCTAAAATCCTGTGCTATGCACGGGAGGAGTGTTAGTTAAAATCCCGTAATACGCACGGAAATTATATTGATTAATTGTGAAATAAAAGAATTGAGGTCATGGAGTTGGATGGTTGGGTTGGAAGTTATTTTGTAACCAATTAAAATTTAACACCTATTAATCTCTAATTTAAAATTGTAAGAATTTAAGAAAATAGGATTTGAGGTTTGGAAGGTAAAGAAGATGCCAATCAAATCCAAATATATATTCTATACTATATATAATAGGATTTGGTTGGCACCTTCTTTGCCTTCCAAATCCCAAATCCCTTTTTCTAATAATTTTTTATTTTTTAAACACCATCTAATACAAGTGTTAGCATCTAATTAGTCAAAAAATTATGTTTCCTATTTCCCAAATTCAACTGAATAGTTTCTATTGATAATTGGTCATAAAATATAACTACCCTACCCCATAATCTTTAACTATGTCACCCATGATCTCCCTATCACCAATTTTTTAGCTACCACGTCATCACTGCTGATAAAAACATAACCTGTAACAAACAAAACGGACAAACAAAAAAATCGGGCAAAATCGAAGAACGTTCATCCAACAAAGGTACATGCAACATTTGCTTTTGTTTTACATTTTAACGCCACTTAATTATCACGAGTTATCATGACACACGCGATGTGTATGCGAAAATAAAATTAATAGTATAAATTTTGTTATAAAAAAATCATCACATATACGTGTTTATTGTTATATTCAATAAAATAAATCTTAAATTACAGAAAATAATTTTGTCATACGAGTCCAAATATAAGTTGGCAAAATATTATTATCATATCAAACTTGGCTTTTAAATTTTACTTTGACTCTATTTTAATTTGTGAAAATTAAACATAAATTTATAGGTAGTTACTTACCAATTAAGATTTTTATTTTGTGTCACATTTTAAAAAAATTCTTGGAATGCCCCTTGTCATCATTGTAGGTTGGTAGTTATGTAACACCAAAGAGGTGTTACACCAAATCAAGTTTTGACTTAATAAATAGTATAGATTTTTATTTTGTGTCACATTTTAAAAAATTTCTTGGAATGCCACTTGTCATCATTGTAGGTTGGTAGTTATGTAACACCAAAGAAGTGTTACACCAAATCAAGTTTTGACTTAATAAGTAGCATAGATGTGTCATATGTGTTTCTTTCTTTATCTACTAGCTAAAACCCCGTGCTATGCACGGGAAGAGTCAAATACAAATTTTCATTTGATATGAAATACTAAAATAGAATAAGAAGACTAAATTAGAAAAAGGAAAAAAATCAAGAGAATATTAGGAATCCATGTGCAAACCTAACCTTACGTGTTGCCGAGGTTGCCCTGTATGCAAGAAGCCACCTAACCAAGGATAAGGAATGGAAGTCAATGAGCAAGAAGACCGGGGGAAACCTTCTTATGCCTTGTATCTATGTATATCTCTTAAAAGGAAAAAAATATTTTGTTTCAATCGAGTTACTCCAACACCCTATGATTAGTGCATTCTTAACTACACGAATGAATAAATTACATCACACATAAGAATAAGAATGACTAAATCTTTGAACTTGAGGTAAGCTATACTCATTACTTTCAAGATATTTATCTATATGAAAGCCTATTATATTATTGACTAAAATGAGGAGTGACTCTTTCCTCTTTTGTTCTATTGAATTTCCTTCCTTTATATTTTTTACAAATTCTTATGATAGATCTATTATATGTAAACGTTGACTTTACTCGGTGCTTTTATTCTTGACTTATCCAACGATATTTATTTACTTTGTTAAGTTCTAAAATCTACCTTAAAATTTTTGAAAAATTCAAAACATTAAAAAGAAAAAAAAAGCAATAGAATGTTTGGAGTAATAGTTTGAATCAATATTGTCAAACAAAAGAAAAATTGTAGCTTTGGCGCAACTATATAACCATGTTGAAACAAAATTCGTCCCAATGAGCATATTGATCAACTATGATTTCTTGTTATGAGCATGCTTTGCGCATCTGTAAATGCAATTTCAACTATAGTTTCTTACTATCAGAGTGTTGTAATGGAATGTTGACTTAAATCTACTTTAAGATGTTTCTTTGTTCCCCTTTCCTTTAACTTTCTGGGATTAATAACTACAAAGAGGTTTGGACAAACTATACCCAAAGTCTGTAGGAAGGAAAATAAGTAGCGGTCACTTATTAAAAATGTAGCCCCAGACACTATGAGATATAAAAAGAGTGTCATTTCTTACATGGATTAGAATGTTATATGATATTAGAAAAGAAAACTTTCCATCCTCTTTTCCTGAAAAAGTCCACTCTTCTTATATACCAAATTTTATATGTTGCGTTAGTTAATAGGACTGACTATAAAAAAGTCTTGTTCGTTATGGATAAATATATTGAAAATTTATAATATTACTTCACCTTCAAAATTTATAGTCCAGTAAATTGTAGGAAAGAAAAAGACGGTTCTTACAAAAGCGGGCTAAACAATGCGTCTAAGTACCGGAAGGTCTTCTAGATTATGTATACAACTGGAGCCAAATGTAATAATGTAATAATCAAAAGTAATGGAGTGGGATAAGGCATCAATCCATGCATCTAGGAACTCCATGTTTATGTACATGGTCTTTGTTACCGCACTCTAGAAAGCATGCCATCACAACTTTGTTATGCTAATACCCGACGAGAGTTGATTATGAGGGAAGAACATCTAAACTGCTTGAATTAAAAATGGAATAGACGTCCGAAAAGAAAAAGAAAAAAAATCATATATGGCAATGTCCATAAGATACTGTCACACATATCAATTCTTAAATGGTCGTCTTGGTTTCTCTTACCCGAAGTGGGCTAGTTATAAAACCACAAAAACTCAATTATTCGTAGATAATATATGTAGCATTTGAACATATATGATACAGTGAAGAAATTGAAAATGGCTTGAGAAAAGAATCCCATGATATAGCTCTGATTTGTTGCTACAAAAAGTTTCATAAAAAAGAAGGCTAAGAAGACATAAATGAGATTAAAACAAAAAACAATACTGAAAAAAGATCTCTTGGCCATTAGTCTTACATTTAAGAGGATCCAAATTTTGGCGGGCACGTGCTGGACATGAGCTGTCCATGGTCGCGTATTAGTTTTTGTTTACTTAACTTTAACGTGTATCGATATCATCCAAGTTTACTAATTAATCATGACTTTTCATTTATTTATTTTTTAAGCATATCATTTACCATCGAAGTGTACTGATTAGTCATGATAATCAAGAAAAGTATTGTGAATTCTCAAAATAGATTTAGTCATAAGCATGAAAACAAGTTTCAGGACAAATTAAAATAAAGGAGAGAGAAAAAAAGACAAAGAGTGAAAAATATAAGCCATCAAAGGTGTAACACCCCGAATTTTTTTTTTCTTATGAGAAATTATTATTTTTGAATAAATAAGTTTGTGGTCTTTTAGTAAAATTAAGAAAATGAATTGGGATTGTTTTTGAAATTTTTGGTCGAATGAAAGTGGTTTCATTCGAATCAAAATGAAGGGAAATGGTGTTTTGGAGTTTCTGAAGTTTTCAGCCGACTAAAAAGTTTTTGGCCGTCAAAAAAGTGTTTTCGGTCGAATTAAAGGTATTTCGGTCGAATGAAAATAGTTTGGTTTCGAATGAAAATGGGTTTCGCTTCGAATGAAAAGATTTTTGTGTGTAAAATGAGCTACTGAGGTTTTTGGTCGAATTAAAAGTTTTAATTCAATTGAAAACTAGTTTTCAATTGAATGCAAAAAAAAAAAAAAATTTAACCATTTTCCCCTCTGTTGGATTCGGTCGACTGAAAACTATTTTCGGTCGAATAGAAACTTAAAATTTTATGTCCCATATAAATAGTATTTTATTTCATTTATAACCTTTTTGGGTTCTCTGTTTCTTTTCTTCTCCTTTGCGTGCGAGAGAGAGAGAGAGAGAAGAAGGCTTGGAAAGTTTGGAAGCTCTAAGGAGGAGCTTAAGGATTTGTGGCTCTCAAAAGGCTTGATTAAGGTAAGGGTTTAATCTTCGAAGTTCAAATCAGCGATGGACCAATCGCTCATGTAAGTCTTTAGATTCTTTTGAAATCCGAACTTCTTCAAATGGAGATAAGTGATTCTTCCTCTCCTTTTTGTTTTAAACTTTGTTAAGAATGACTTGTTGTCAATTCTATGATTTGTGAAAATCAAATTCCGTCGAATTTGTTTGACCTCAGAATTTGACATATTGATATTGCTCGTTTCAGTTATTTATGATTGTCATTATTTCGTAAACTTTACTTATTGTTTGACTAGTCCGTAATTTGATAATGTTATTTTGAAACCTTTGAATATGGTTTAAAATGTCCGATATTTGATAACGGTTATTTTGAGATTTTATTTTGCTGACTTTATGAGCAATGTCACAGTGTATGTGACTTATTTCCGACTTACCCACGTGGATTGAAACGTGAGCTAGCTCAGGAGAGTTGAACTAGAGATCGCGATTTTACTTTCTGAACCGGCCTCATATGTCAGGAATGACGTATGTGACCACTTTCTGAAAGACTCTCTAGTGTCTATCTCCGTACTCAGATATATTTTACATTTGATATTTGGTCTGACATCTCTACTGTCTGTCTCCGTATTCAGATATATTTTGGCATTTGATATTTGGTCTCCGTACTCATATATATTTTGGTATTTGATATTTGGTCTGACATCTCTACTGTCTGTCTACGTACTCAAATATATTTTGGCATTTGATATTTGGTCTGATCTCTGTTCAGTTGAAACTGGTGTGCCTTTGAAAATTTGTTATTCAGATATGTTTTGACATTCGAAATCTGGTTTGATTATCAGTTCCGTTGAAAACTTTTTTGTCTGTCCTTGTATTCAGATATAATTTGACATTTAAAATCTAGTTTGATTATCCGTTCCGTTGAAACATTTTGTGCTTCCGAAATTTCGTTTCTCAGATATTTTTGTTTTATTTGATTGGTTCTTTGAGCGACCTTACTGGATATTTGACTCATTCCTTTATAATTTTTCATTTCAGATGATTAGTAGGTGGGATTTCGGATTCGAAGGGCTAGCTGTGTGACCAAGAGTTAGCTGTCTTATTTCAGAGTTAGTATTGCAAGTGTAGCTAATAAGACAAGTTAGTGTTACTTAGGTTTCGTATTGAAACTTTGTGTTGGAAAAATTTTGGATTGTATAAAAACTTTGGGCCCCTATGTCAGATATTGATGTATTTTGAGAATTATTAGTATATGCTTTGATCAACCGTTTGAGAGATTTGTGATAAAAATTAAAGGTTTTCTGACTCCGTTTTTTTTATTTTATATTTTAAGGTTTTCTGATTTATCATTTTGAAGTTTTCTGATAATTATAGGATTTTATCTGATTTCTGAGTATTCGGCATTAACGCTCCGTAAATAAATTCGGGGCATTACAAAAGGTCTCTAAATGAGTATGGTAAGAGGATTTTAAAGGCCGGTGAAAAAAAAAAAAGTAAACGTAAAATTTATATATGTAACTGGTATATCATATAAAAGTCGACATGCTGGGTTTTCTACGGGCTGAGCGGACTTCAAAAAATTTTTGCCCATAATTTTTACGGGCTCAAAATTTTGTGCCCACGTTCTCCACGGTCACTATAATACTAGGCTCACGCCCATATTTTTACGGACCGGCACGGGTTGCCTAGCCCAAGTTTCCCCCCTACCAGTAAGTCTATTCGAAAGACATTAAACTCATTGTTACGTTTGACGTCATGGTTGTGATCGCATGCTTGGGATGGTACGCCATCCCTTGTGTTTTACACGCGAACGAGGTTTTTTTTTTATTGAAAAAGAAATTGCAAAATACGAATAATTTGTTGTGGAAAAAAAATTCAACTCAGAAAGGGCCTACGTGTCCTTTCTATCCCCCTGCTAAGATTGCTATATTTTATGATAACCGCTGAACCCCGCCAGTTCCGCCACTCATCACCATCGAACCGCCGCCGCTTGTCTAAACCCTATCCTAATTCTAGTTCAATTCGATCTTTAGACATTCCAACTATAGCCGAGAATTTCGCAAAGAGACAAATATGTTGGCATGTCGAAAATGTTTTGAAAGGTTTGTTATTGCTATTGCTATGTATAAGTGAGTATTGAGGAAATATCACCGAATTTGTGAGGGTTTGAAGTATATTTGTTTCGGACGTGAAGAATTAAAGATCTTACAATGGAAGACAGCGGCATGCGTTTCGGCGCTTTAATTTATTAGAATCAGAGCTGTATATTTGGCCTTATTGTACAGTTGTTGAGCTGCTATTAGGCCTGAAAGATGTTAAGCTTCTCTCATTTGATTAGGCCCGGCTATTTTGTGTTAGTCTCCATTTACGCTTGCTAGGTAAACGAAAGAATTGTATTTCCTCTTTTTATGCATTTGCCAAGTTTAATCGTACTAGTTTGTAAGGAGATAAGATTTTATAGCTAGGAAGCACCGACACCTCATATAGGGCGATGTATGGTGTCTGACACCTATCGACACCCTGACACCTCTCAGCGGTGTTCGATTTTTTTTAATTTCATAATACAACCTATCACGGCACTAAAGGCTTCCCTTAGTCGACCGTGCGACACTTAGCAAAATCAAGCCTCCTCTTGCAGGCTAAGTCAACCTATCTCTCGGGCTGTACGATGTTAAAGAGCAAATGAACAAAAGAAAACGAGAGTTTGAGAGAATGATATTTACTATATTGCTTGGAAAATGCTGTAATACTTGGATCACTCTATGACTTGGCCAAGTGAGGCCTTAGCTATTTATACTACTCCACCTCCTCAACGAACGGTAGAGATACATTTGATTCTATGGTTTACATTCCGTCTCTAGAGTTATATACAATATTGTCTAGATATTTGCAAGTCTTCCTATCTTTCTAGAGTTCTCTTCTAAGTTTCTGGATTATTTCTTATGTACAAGATGCATGTATAGAGAATTAGTAAACATTCTGAAAACCTTGACATTATTTCACTTGCAAACATAATTAAGGACTATATCATTCCGAATCAAGGCATAAGAAACTTGCCCCTTTTCCCTGTGCATAAACTAAACCAACAATTAAGATGAGTACGAAAATTAAAGCTTCTATAAATACCTGAAACGATGGCTCACTTTTTCTAAGTAATGGGGAAGGGGGCTGATAAATGTTGACTAATCTGCTAACATTGAACTTAGTAAAATGAAATGGTTATCCGTTGATCGACGACTCTTCCATTCGGCACTGTCGGATAGATAGATCAACCAGTAAATTCACACCTGAGATCATCGTTGATCACACATTTATTGCCTCGTAAGCGTTCGACGTTGGCACTTCATAATAGCCCATGAAGAAGTGTCAAAACGTATGGGGCTAAAGTACAAATTTTCAAACTTTATTATGGGGATTTGTGTGTAATAATTGATAATTTTGGAGCTCTTTTAGAAATAAACTTTAAGAAACCCCGAATTAGATCGACCCATTGGCTATTACCGTTATCTTCTGAGTCTTCTTCTTACGGCGTCAAGGGAAGAGAACGAAGCAGACGACCCACCCAAACTGGTAGCCGGAGGTTCTCGCCTTCGTATCTCGCCGCTGTCGCCGGATTCCAGCAGCAGGTACCTTCGTCTTTCTCTCTCATCTATTTCTTTTTTCCTTCTTTACTGAGGTCTCCTTCTTTCTCTCTCGTTTCTCTACATTCGAAGATGACACTATTGATGTAGATTGAGCCCTTGGTCGAAGGAAAGAGATAATAGTTGTGTGACTTTGCTAGAGTTAAGTAATTTCTTTTGACTTTGCAAGAGTTCCCTGTTTTTGTTTCTGTTTGGGCGGTGAAGAAGAGGGCCTGACCCTGATTCTGTTACCTTTTTGCATGACTTAGTAAGAGTTGAGTGATGAAGTACATTGTTATGTTATGTACCATGTTTTTTTGTACTATATTGCATTTAAATTTTAAGTATGACTTTTATTTGAGTGGCTTGTTTTGTGGTTATTGATTATTGTTTACTATTTTAGATGTAGAATGTATTTGATACTTAATGACTATATATATATACATAAAAAAAATATATAAAAAAAATTCAGCGGTGTCGTGCGGTGTTCAAATTCTGGTTTTTTTTGGAAATTCTTGTGTCGGTGTCGGACGCGGTGTCTGTGTCCGTGCTACTTAGTTTTACAGGCTCACGTATAACTTGAAGCTAGTTAGAATGTGGTCAAAGCACAAGTTGTGACCTAGACCTTGATGCCTCTGCAATAGGGAGGAGGCTAATGTGTTATTGGCGATCCGAAAAACTCTTATTACATTGCAAGAGGCTATGGATACTTGAAATGGATTTATTGGGTATCGACTATGGTACTGAGTACAGTTGAATGGCTAAGGATGCTGTTTTCTTACTAGCTTCAGCGAGTTAAGTTTAAGCCAACCCTGTCTGTGCTGTCTATTTGAAAGCTGAATATCAGATTTCTAGTGTTATATGCTAAAGCTGAAATTGAAGATTGCATATTCATGCAGTCATGACACCAGTTGAGCTCAACTCTAAAAACTTTGTGCGTGACGAACTGATGTTTTTGGTACTAACATAGGGCAAGAGTGAAGATGTCAACTGCTGTATTTAGCTCCTTTATGTAGTTAATATCAATATCTTTGGATGATCTGGGAGTTTTACGGGTAAGTTTCTTATTAAACTTAATCATCACTAATATAAGAGGAACTTTTGCTGAATGAGTTTTGCATATGATTTTTATACGAGAAAGTGAGTAATGGCTATCGTAAATAACAGGTTGGTGAAACACTTATCATGCAGTTCTCTCTTGCTTCATTTTTAGCTCCGTTGGTTTATAGTGGTAAGAGTTGAACAGAACTTCGATGGTTTTTGTGAGCAAAAGTCCAACGTTCATTCAATTTTCCTCTGCCGGACTAATGCAGGTCTATATTACTTTTTCAGTCCCTTACATGCCCACTGTCCTTGAATGCCATCTTGTTGTACAGTTTTATCTAATACTGACTTTCTTCATGAGTTTCTAGATAGGGGCCTGGGAATTGCATCCGCTGTTACGATTGGGGTTCTTGAAGTGCCGATTATCTTCTCAATGGAAGGCTACACACCTTGCTGTCTTTGCGGCAAAGGCAAACATGGACAACTATTACAGTGTTTTGATTTATTTCTTTGGTCTTATAAAGATTTATAGTTCACGTGCTTTTTAAATTTCCTTTTCACTTTTCTGAAATACCTGTATATGCATATAGGGAAATGGCATATCCTTAGTCAAGCTCTCTCATGGTCAAAGTAGACAGCCTCTAAACGATTCCATTACCAATGAGAAGTAGGTGACCCCTCTTTTCTCAGAATATGATGGACACCTGCCCTATCAATATGCCTATTAGAACAACTTAGCTGAAGCTTTCTGGTATAATTGTCGCTATAATCAAGTTCCTGTTTGGTTAATGTTGCTGCACTAAGGTTTTCTTACCACTGAACAAAGGAAAATGGTCAAGAAGGCAGGAAAGGAAGAGCACCACTTATGGAAGAAAAGAGATTCAGCTGGTTCTGGGCAAAAAGCACTCAATCTTGTTCGAATTGTAAGTAAACTCAGTCAATTCATATTTGCATAGGTCGATTTGTTCTTTATTTGCATAGGTCGATTTGTTCTTTACTCACTATTACGCATGGATTTTTATAATCTACCTTCAAACTGGCAGGTTTCTGGACTCCCAAATGAGAAAGAGGCAGTTTATGGAGCATTAGATAAATGGACAGCTTGGGAAGCAGAATTTCCACTGATCGCCGCATCGAAGGCTCTACGGATCCTAGGGAAGAGGAAACATTGGATACGAGTGATTCAAGTATGTCACCTTCTTTTTTCTTCTTGTTGAGCAGTGTGGCCCTTGCAATGACACGCTATAGCTTCTGCAATTCTTGCCATTGATACATAAATGGGTCATGGTGCCCGAGAGGATGAATCAATTCTACCTGCACTTAATTTTGTAATCTACTGGTTGTGCTGGTCTAGCCTTTACTGGTGATGTGACTTGCTTTGATCCAACCTACACCTTAACTAACCTTAATCTTTGCTTATGGTGCGGACTGGAGTTGTCCAAGACCCTGGTGCAATGGCAGCGGCGGCTGTTGTTTCTTTTAAGGAGTGGGGCAGGGGCTAATTTATTTTAGCTCAGGGGTAGGGTGGCTTTAGGCCTAAGAAAGCATGACAGGAGATAATTGAAGAGACCAAAATTTGCGTGAAATGGTGCTCTGTTGTGTAAAAGGAATGAGACTATGTGGAAACCATCTGTTGTCCTGCGTTGCAGGACTTTATTCCGCATGCTTCTGGGTTTTTTTGTATCAATTAGGTGATGCCCAAGTTGTTGGATGGGCTGTTATATTGTTGATCATTTACAGAGGAGGAAAAAGTGTCCCCGGGATTTGGTCTATTATCTTTCAAGGTATCTCGCAGAGAGGAATGTCAGACGTATATATACTGTGTCTTGGACTTCAGATACCAGGATCCTTTGAGCCCTCTTCCTTGACTGTTTGACCTTCTTTTGCTGCATGTAGATAGGTGAGTGTGACTTACCAGAGCTAATACAGAATAGAACCAGGCATCACAACAAAATGAATCAAACGAAACGACAAAAAAAGCAACTATTTAAAGGAGAACTCTACAGTTGTTCCCCTATGAGCCGCTTATTCCAAACATCATTAGGTGGTGATATAGCCTAGGATAGCTACTGTAGAACAATGTCTTCATTTCCACGGATTTTGCGTCAACCTGAGCTGTTTTGCTCGGGGATAGTATAGCTAGGGTTTCACGTCAGTTTCAATTTAGCTTGGTTATTTAACTGTACTAGTTGTTGCATCTGCCGTACTGAAGAAGAACTTTTATCTTCTCACCCTCCAGGAAACCTCGCTCCTGATATAAACATGGTTATATAGGTAATTGATTAGGGGAGCATAGTCATATGGCCTTTTAGTTTTCCATTGCATATGTTATTTAGTTTCACAGTGCAAATGTCATATCCTAGGTTAAGTTATGATATGATATATCAAGGCATACTATGATTACGCCAAAGAGTTTGGCATAATGCAATATTTTGTATTATAATAACTAAAAGTATTCGTATGACATGTAGATGTAGTAGTTGTACTCAGAAAGGTAAACATACAATAACATTATAAACAACTTTGAGGAATGTATGTGTGCTACTATTTGTCAATTGTGAAGATCTTCAAATTAGCTCAAATGAAAGGGTTATGCCTTTTTATGGAAAAGATTAAGCTTGTTGGTAGATTGAATGAATCCATAATAGTGGCTAATTTTATGTTTGAGCACTCTGCTTGGTCTCTGATTACTGATCCACGGGGCTACTCAGGTTGCCAAGTGGATGTTAAGCAAAGGTCAAGGAATGACAATGGGAACATTTGACATCCTCCTGCTAGCGTTTGATATGGATCGGAGGGTAGAGGAAGCGGAATCTTTATGGAACATGATTTTGCACACACATACCCGCTCTATCTCAAAGCGTTTGTTTTCTCGGATGATCTCCTTGTATTGTCATCATGATCGGCCAGATAAGATAATAGAGGTAGTTCTGCACCTCCCACCTTTACAGTAATCTCTTTAATAGATATGCTCTTATTTGTTTTAAAATTTATTATTTCTTGTCAGACGACCTTGATATGTCTGCATATTAGGAAGCCTTTATATGTAAGAATGATCTTTATACTCCCACACCTATCATTTTCCTGGCGAAAGTTCAGGTATTTGCCGACATGGAAGAGTTAGGGGTAAAACCAGATGAAGATACTGTCAGGAAAGTCGCACATGCCTTCCAAAAACTAGGTGAAGAAGAGAAGCAGAAGCTGGTTCTAAAGAAGTACCTGACTAGATGGAAATACATCCACTTTAAGGGTGAGCGTGTTAGAGTAAAAAGGGATCCATGGGATGAATAGAGGCAGAAATTCTACTATCAGTTACCCAGCTTCAGTGTAATACCTTGAAAACTGGAAGCATTACTTTGGAGGGACTGGTGTTCGGCTATCCACTTTAGAGCTTTGATCAACTTTAACACACACTGATGCTCTGCTGCCCACATCCATCTCTGACCTCATTTGCAAGAAAGATTGGTTTCCTTCAGGCGAAAGTTAAGGTGATATCATGGGCAAACACAAAATTTTATCTTGCATCTTGATCTTGCTCTGCAATCTCGAAGTATGTTCAACTCTGAAGTTCAGTCAGCTGAAGCTGATTCGAGTCCTGCATGATCACTTTGTTTCGGTGGTAGTGAATTTCTCGGCTTTCATTCCCCTCATCTTCTCTTTTGCTGGCAACTCCCATGCCATGTCTTGTATATTCAATTCTGCAGATGATTTTGAATATTTGAACATATTTCTTGGTTCTCTTTTTGGAGTTTAGATTGGAGTCAAAGCATCATTTTGGTTTTCAATAATATCATGCAGAATCTTAATAACTCTTTCGGAAGGCTTTAAATGTTTCCGACTCACTAACATAGAAAAGTGGTTCATGAATTGGTAGCAGTGAGGTCTTGGTAAAAAGGTCACAACTGCATAAATAAATTAAACTTGAGCACTTAGCACCCAAATGATTTACTTCTTTGCTATATTCTACCCTTTAGAGTAGATAAGTGAACAAACTTGAAAAGACCCTTTAACATTACTTTCTACCATAATCTTATTGCTCACAGCCTTACTGATATTTAATGCTTAGGAAATTTCCTTTACTTCGAAAGGGATAAAAAGAAACGAAAAATCCAGGAAAAATTCCGTAAAATGAAGAAAGGAGAAAACTATGGTAATGACACTGCTATAGGACTTCGAACATTGTGGATCGAATCGGTCCAGGTCAACCACCCGAACGAGTAGGTACCTTTCTGAGCATTGGCTCCGACCGTTTCCCTGTTGGCCTCGACTGTTATAGTAAAACTTTTCTTCTGGCCAACTTGATTGAAGAATAAGATAGGCGGATAGACTGTAACCGAGATTCCCAGAGGCGGTTTCACACTAGCGAAGTACACGCTCTTACTACCTCCGACATTTGTGACCGTTCTTTTGACTGTCACGGCACCACTGAGTTTAGGAATGGCAAGGGACGGGTGGTTGAGATTGTTCGGTGGGGGTGGATTGGTTGGACATTTGAACGATGGGTCGAGGGTTTTGATTCCGCTGCTGCAGAGGAAGAGCCAGTAGTCAGTGTACGATGCATCGTACACGAGTCCAGGATCTGCTGCCTTTTCTGGCCTGAAGTGACCGGCTCCAAATTGGAAGGGGTCTGCCGGGGTTTTGCCAGATGCATCGGTTATTGGCTTCCCCACGTTGTTGGTCAATCCGGCTGCCAAGTCAGGAAATGTGAAACATCAGAAAGCTGTAGTTTGACTGTAAATTTTAGAAAATGATCATTTGATGCAAAACAAGACCATCTCTCTATTCTGATTTAATTCAGGTTTAATTTGCATTTTCCTAGAAAATTCCAATAATGATTTTCTCTTTTTCACAAGAAATATATCTACATTGTGATATCCTAGAATGTATTTGTACCCTATCTGTAAATTGTGATAAGATGCCTAATGTTAAGGATGTCCAGGTTTACCAGAGGTTATAAGAGCAGATCTTATAGCAGCACTGCTCCAACTAGGGTGCACTGCTCTGAGAAGTGCAGCAGCACCAGCCACATGAGGGCAAGACATAGAAGTTCCAGAAATAATATTATACTTCACGACGCGATTATCACCCTCCAGATTCGTAGGCGATGATGCCTCGCTCCACGCTGCCAAAATGTTCAACCCTGGAGCCGTGATATCGGGCTGTGCCAGGTAAGCGGAAAATTAGAACGATGAACGAATCTAATGAAATCTGGTAAAAGATATTGTACCAGTTACCTTCAGGATGTCGGGTGAAATCGAATTAGGACCTCTACTAGTAAAAGCGGCCACGAAAGGTGCCGGTTTGCTATACAATACTGTTTTCGCTGGGAAAATAGATGCCATTGGATTCTTCGTACGGTTGATGTATCTGACAATTTTAATTGCATTTTCTGAATTCACTGCCGTTGCAGGAAGAACATGCGCGTCGGCCACTAGTTCAGCTCCGTTTGCTGGGCTGTTTCCTAAGATAAAACCAATTCCACCAGCCCTCTTCACTTCTTGGCCTTTTCCAACTCTTGTTCCGTTCCCTCTGAAGCACAGCACAATCTTTCCCTTGGCCTTTTGGGGCGAAAGGGCACCAGGTAGGCATTGTCTGCGTGAAATCAAGGTAGAAAAACACCTCATTATGCATCGAAAGATCAATGCTATATCTCCTAAGAAGATGAATAAGTTGAAATATTACCCTGCTATGTAGCTTTTCGGCACATCAGAGTTCACTACTTGTGCTGCATAAACTAGTGGGTACATTTTTCTCTTTAGCTCATATGGAGTTACTGTTTGTCCCTGGCAAATTGTCCAGAATGTAAAGTGAGCCAAAATTGATATCAAGGTAGGCGAAACAACGTTAATGAAGTGCAATCATACAAAAACCGAGGAAAGAACTGCAATCATCCTAGTGACCTGTACTAAATCTCCGAGTAATGCAGTTGTAGCAAGGGAGTCATAACAGAGACTTCGGATCGAATATAGTTAACCTGGAGAGTGTACGATCTCTGTGTCAGTTAGTGTGATTAACTGAAGTGTCTACCAATCGCACCAAGTCTTTAGGTAGTCGTACAAGAGACCGGTGATCAAATCGTGTGCTAGTTAGCCTTCCTAGTAAAGTCTCTGAGCAGTCATACCGGAGACGATGTCATTAGATCTAGTTAGCCTATCTAGTAAAGTCTCTATGTAGTCACACCAGAGACTTCTCAATCTGTGATCAAATCGAGTTAGCCTATCTGGTTAAGTTCCTAGGTAGTCATACTAGAGCGCTGTGTTCCAATTAGCCACTATGGGGAGTTTTTTGGCATCTGTATACCAGACTCCTGATTCCAAATTCTGCCTGCACTTCTCAGGTTAATGAAACATCATTATACTACTACTTTTATGTACCTCAATTGTCATGCCATTTCCCAGCAGAAGAGGGGCTACAAAAGTTCGGTCGACACTGCTTGCACCGATTGTGATGATCCATGGAGCCTGGTTCTTTAACGTTGATGCAGTCGGACCGTTATTCCCCGCGCTACATACTACTACAATGTTCTTCTTGACGGCATGAAGTGCTCCAATTGCAATGCCGTCCTGTGTGTAAGGAGTAGGCTTACTTATCCCGATGGAAAGGCTTAGAACATGAACCCCATCACCAATGGCATCATCCATAGCAGCTAGCATGTCTTCAACAAAGCATGTGTCCCCACCTTCTTTACCTTTGGCTGGGATTGGCCAGCAAACCTTGTACATTGCAACGCGTGCAAGGGGCGCACCACCCGAGGCAGTGCCACTGGCATATCCGCCGAGGGCTGAGATGTCGGGCACCGTTCGCCCTCCAGCCGTTGATGATGTGTGTGTTCCGTGGCCATCCTTGTCACGAGGAGATCGAAAATCCAGTGTCCTATTTAGACGGCCATAATAATGCTCGTAACCTTTGAGGTAGAACCGAGCTCCAATCAACTTTCTGCCAAAAAAAACAATATAGATGGAATTTCAGTTCTCGAGTACGAAGTAATCACTGGCTTATGGTCACGCCAAAAGGATACTTTAAATGGATTAGCTACATTCCCCTTGCTTGTGGTCAGCTTAAATCTACATGCACTTTACCAAACGGATAGTTTCACGCAGAGGATCTTGTTATACTCGCGCAAGCACGAACGGCGGTCTAGAGAATCTGCAACTTTTACCATTTGGGTAATTGGTATTTATCCGCTACTTTGCTTACAATCCACGTTGAACATCGCGTATGAATTCACTCAATTTACAACTTCAGTAATAGTCCGCTCTTAAAGGAGCGAAATCATCTAAGTGGACTTCAAAAATATTGTATCAAGCCGTCCATTATGTTAAGTTGCGCGGCCATCACTCATCAGGGAGATCCTTTAAAATTTTGATGTTCATTTAATTTCTCAGGGTTGAATTCAAGAAGTTTAGTTCCGTTCTCCCCCATCCCGTTTTCCATGGTGACAAAACAGTCCCAACTACCTTTTCCATCTATAAACAAAGGACTAGAACTTCAAAAACAAGGCATGAAAATGATATACCAAAGAAAAAAGGCAAAACTTAGTCCCCTTTTAAGTATAACATGTGAGTGCAAGCAAAAGTAATTATCAGGAACCTGATTGATGTATACCTTTGAGTTCTTCAAGGAACAAACTACAACCAACAACTGCGTATTCTCTACAAAGCAAACAGTCATGTTATTGTCTGGTCTAGCCCCTCCAGTTGGAAGTAGGACCATCCAATGGTGGAGCACTTCCAAATTCCATCACAGAGTCTGGCCAGAGACATGAAAACTAAGCACTCGTATCTGACGAATGTATTTGGGGATATAGAAAGTCACAAGATGGCAATGAAACAAGCCAAAAGACCATCACCACAAGCTCAGATAATTTTCATTGTTCTCAAGGAAATGGACAAGCTAGGAATCAGCAATACAATAAGAGCCACCTAAGACGTGTAGGTGAGGACACCAAATGTGGGACAGTACCTTTCTCACGTTTTGGAATATCTCCACAGATGAATAATGTCATGTACTCACTTTCTAGAAAAAGTAAATCAAACCAATTCCCTAGTCAAAGGCACTCTAGTCGTCCATAAGAATAGTAATATGGATGAAAATTATTCTAAGCCTATTGTGTTTAAGAAAATGTCGTGTAATGAGAATTCAATGCATAATGTGCTTAAGAAAAATCAACCATCGCAGTTGGGGTTTTCTTTGAATCGAGACGACGGCATTTTATGGGAACTGAAAATTAACTCCGTATGAAGCATCTAGGATTCGAATGTTTGTCCAAAGACCATCTTTGGTCCTCCTAGGTGGGTCGAACATTTCTTAGTTCAACCCTTAATGATGAGGTTGAGAGGTTTTAAGTTTGAGGAAAAATCTTAATGGGCATGCAAACACACAAAGCTCTTGGCCGTATGTAAATGGAGGAAACTGCTTTCAAGCCTATCACATGCAAAGCTGCTCTCAAATGGCCTTTTGAAGCTAGAGATATGTTCAGAAGAAGACCCAAGAAGGGTCAAAAAAAGGAAGCAATTGCTTAGGAGACTGAAAGTTTGAGTTGGAGCCCAAGATCGAAAGCTGTGTGCAGGCATGTCAAAATTATGACTAATGAGAAGAAAGATCAAACTCACTTATTACAGTTTGAAGAGGTGAAAGCATCTCCAGATTGGCAGATTCCTTTCCATGACTTTGGAACGGGTCCCATTCCTTCATCATTGAAGCTCTTTGACTCTGGCCATACACCTGATCAATAAAACACTCATCACTTAGTTATCAAATCAAATACTACATGTTAATTATCAAATCAAACACTCATCACTTTGACTCTGGCCATCCTCAACTTATCAAATCAAATACATGTTACCACATAGTAATATCAAAGTGTAAGAATTATAATAAGAAAGGCCCTATAGTTGTTCTTTAATAAGATGACAAAGGTACGATAATACTTTAGTAGGAATGTAGTTAGAGCGCCGGTATAAGTTATTTGGCTAGCCACAGCTTTGTAAATCCCACGTATATATTAGGCTTGCATTACCAGTATCCAAGAGGCCAATTATGACGTCTTTGCCATATTTGGCTTTCAGCAACAAGTCTCCTTTCTTGACATGGTTCTCTTCTAAGCCTGCAAATTCCCATGACCTTGTGGTATGCAAGGAATACGTTGTTGAGTGGCTCCGAATGACCGACACAACTCCATCCATCTCTATATTCAAAACCAACCAACCAATATTAGAGAGAGAGAGAGAGGGGGAGAGAGAGAGAGAAAGAGGGGAGAGGAAGAGAGAGAGAGAGAGAGAGAGAGAGAATCATTTTTGTCTTGCTAACCAGATAGTTTTGAGGCTTCATTGGGAGTGAGAGTTGCAGCGAAGCCATTGATGCTATTCTTGTAACTATAAAGAAGGGAAGCCCTAGCTTCTTCCTCAGTTTTCTTCACAGAGAACAAGTAGGAATGATGGGCTTCTTCAATCTCATGCACTGTCTTCTTTCCGCCATGTTCGCCAAAGTACACTATATACACCTATGAATATTCGAAAGTTTCGTGTGAAAACGTATATTATTTCACCTACAAAACACACACACAAAATGACACAAACATAACCTGTCTTTCAACGCACAAGGCTACCAGAGGAAGAAGCAGCAGAAGAAGAGGGAGAATAGAGATTTCCTTCATGGTGAATGCTCTACAGTACTGGATATTGAGCTGGGTATATATATATAAATTTATCCTTCGTGTAATCTTTTGCTAAACATATTTATCACCTTCTGTTCAAAACAAAAAAGGTATCTGTTTGGACTTCTTTGTGGGCCAATAAACCATGACTTTCTTCTCCTTATCAAATTAGAGTCCTACCTCTTCTTTACCTCTTGCAGAAACGGGGTGGGATGGGGAAAGATAGAACCAACTGTCTACGCCCCCAACCTCATTCTTGGTTTTGGTCATATGGGACTCTATAGGCTTCTTTTGACTGAAATAGTGGCAGTGGACTGAGGAAGAAGTATCATAGGGAAGAAGAAAAGTAAAATCAATCTTGTGTCTGACTTTGTCATGGTAAATGTATACTGACGCTATCACCAAAAAAAATATTTGATATTACAAGCGACTTTCTCATTAATAAAATTATCAGTACAAAAGGTTTAAGTACTACAAAGTATAAGAAGTTTCTACGTTTACCAATAAACTGGTCAACGAAAGAATCAAAGCTTGTTCTTTGTTTAAAATATGCGCATGTGTGTCTATGTTTCAAGCGTTTTGATGAAAAATACAATTAGGTCTCGAAACCGGAGTGGTGAGCAAGTGCGGGGGTGGAGGGATGAGCAAGTGGAGGAGCTTTGTCTTATTTCTGTTGGGCAAAAGAAGAAAAAAAAACTAAAAAAATGAGAAATGAATGGAAAAGAACTTGAGTATCCACAATTTTTAACTAGCGCCCTTGAAACTGTCTCTTTTCTCTCTACTAATTTCTCTTTGGAAAAGACACCACTACTCTAAACCGCTGCCGCTAGTGTGAGTGTGTGTGTGTTTGCCCCCCCCCCCCCCCCCCTCCATCTCTCCTTTTTGGTAGTGGCTTTCTACCCCCACCTCTCCCCAAACCGGTCAAATCCCTCCCGCCACGCCACCCTATGCTCTCCGCTTCTGCCTGCACTTGCCTTCCTTTCTACGACGCATTGCCACAACCACCACCATCAACCACCCTTTGTCCACTGAGGCTATTGCCCATTGATTGGTTACCGCTTCCAACCCTTTTGATCTACTCTTAATTGGTAGATGTACAGGGTTCTAAAACTCCTCCTTAATCTACGGGGTTCTAAAACTCTTCCTTAAGGAGGAGGTTTAGAAACCCGTAGATTTGCCTCAAGAACCTAATCGACCAAGCGTGGTCGATTAGGTTCTTGAGGCAAAGGTGTAGATTAGATGCATAAAATTAGCTTTAGGGCTTTCTTTGGGTTATCATCGGTGGATTAAGCTTTATTGCATTGGGAGGGTTAGGTTTCTCAATTCCATACTTATTTTTTTGGAACCCATCCCTATAACTACGGGGATATATTTGCAACTACATTGCTTAAGATGCTTGATTTGTTCTACTTAGGCTTTTCTTTCAAATTCATGTTTGGGCCGATTGTTTGTTAGCTTTAGTTCCGTTTTTTCATTTTAGTGTTTCTGGCTTCTCGTGGGACAAGAGAGCGTGGGGTGGGGTCGGGGAATGGGAATGGGGTAAAAGAGGAGCGGGGCTGTAGACTAGGGTCTGTTTGAAATCACTTCCAGTTTTGGTTTTCTGTTTTCAAAAAAATAAAAATCAAAACCAGTTTATTTAATTTTTTTTTTACAAAAACAAATGGGTGTTTGATTACCCAGTTTTTATTTTTGAATTTTTTTCTTTTGGGCGTTTGATTACCCAGTTTTTATTTTGAATTTTTTCTTTCGTGGTGGTTGCGGTGGCAGTGGTGAGGTGTGGCGGTGGCCGGCTGTGGCCTGCCGGTGGTGGCTACTTGTAACCGGCAGTGGTCGCCAGCGGTGTCCGGCGGCAGACAATGGCCGGCCGGCAGCGGTCGCCGGCGGTGGGCGGTGGTAGTGGTCTCTAAATAAAAATCAAAACTCTTATATGAGAGTTTTCAAAAACAACCCTGTTTTCAAAATTGGTTTTCAAAACTGAAGGAAAAAAAACGAAAACTGTGTGTCAAACACGTTTTTTTTCTCCAGTTTACAAAACTGGAGAAAAAACAGAAAATCAAATGATTTTCAAACGCTACCTAAGTGTGGTGGTTGGTTTTAGACATTTTGGCCTATGGTTTGTCGTTCAATCATCATGTCTTTGTTGCGTAATCATTCAACTGCGTTTTTCCTTCTCGAGCGTCTGTTTAATTGAGTTTCCCCACCACACTTGTTTCGAGTGGAACTTCCCCCTGTTTCTCAAAGTTTTTTTCTTTTTTTTTTGGGTATTACATTCACGTTGGGGTTCATTTCTTCTTTGCTATGAACAGTTTGTTTCATCCCTTGTTTTGATATTTTGGTTTCCAGTTTTGGTTTATGGAGGACGACATGTTTTTGTAATCTTTGGTGCGAGGCTGTGGTGTTGGCGTTAACGTCCTAGTCGTCGGCTAAAATTTGTAGTGGTTTCTCTGTTGGTGACTGTGCTTGATGCGACTCTCACGCCCATTAAGGGTGATCCTTGGAGAAGATCACTTTGGAGTTATCTCCAAATGCAGGACTGAGCTTTAGGAGAGGAGCTAGTTTCCCTTTGACTTTAGAGGGGAGGCTATTGAATATGCTTTTGTTTTATGCTGTACAACGGAACATAAAAAGGAAAAAAATTGACTGCTACTCAGGTTGAAAAAGAATCTTCTTACTACCCTCCATATAGCGATAATTAATGGTTGCTAAATTTTTTTAGTGACTTTCATTTAGTGATGCTAAAAAAGTGTTGTTAAGAGTTGTCGCTGAAAGTGTTAACAGAAAAGCCACTAAAGACATTTAGTGACTATTAATTGTCACTATATATGAGGTTGGAGGAAGATTCATACAATCGGGGTAGCAGCCAAAGTTTATTCACATAAAAAAAGGGGGGAAAATGAAGAAATGTATAAATATCCGCTAAGTTGTGATTGGTGTTACGCTTATGCTATTTAGATAGGTCAAGGTTACTTTTACTTGATGTTTCTTGGAACAATTTTAGCTCAAATCTTTTTTTTTTTGTGTAGATTTTGTTAGTTCAAGCCGGTGTTATTAAAAGCGCGCCTAGGTGCTAGGCGCAGTCAGGCGCGCACTGTGTGCCTCGCCTAGGCCTAGGCACAGTACGTTCGACAAGGTGCGCGCCTAGTGAGCCTAGGCGCCAAGGCGCCAGGAGCGGAGTGGTGGTGGAGGCGCCAATCAAGGCGCACGAAATGGACTGTTCATTTTTTCCCCAGATCTGTTCATTTTTTCCCCAGATTTTGTTGTTCGTTGGCTCAAGTGCTCAACCCAACCTAAGTCTGACTCTAAAATCCCCAAATCAGATCTCACGACTCACAGCCTCCACTTTCAATCCCTCGGCAGTCGCCGTAGCCGTCGCCCCTCCGGTTGTCACCGGCAACCGCTGCTCTAGTCCCCGACGCCGTCACTGCTGCTCCCTTCTACTGCTGCTGCTGGGCTACTCCAATTGAAGACTGCTGGTCTCTCTCTCTCTCTCTCGCGGTCACTGCTGCTTCTCTCCGTCTGATTTGATTTGTGAGAGAGAGTCGTGTGTGGGCTTTGGAGCATTAGCTGCTGCCTTGTGATATTTACTTTGGTTGACTAATGTCTCTTTGTAGTTTGCATCAACAAAGTCCTTTTGTTTATCCACACAAACAGAGTTTTTAAACATATTCATGTCCATTTTCATACCGTCTCATTTGTTAATAAAAGTAAATTACTACTCTATTTGATTCACAGTCAAATAAAAACACAGATAAATATAATTCCGTGTAAAAATCAATACTTTCTTTCTTAAAAGTAGATGCTATTCCAGTACTTTTCTTTTTCTTTTTCTTTTTTAATAGAAAAGTATGTTTATGTAAGCCAGCTCAATAGTTTATTTGATTAATTTTTTTTTATAAAGATCAGAAGTTACAGAGGATTTGCGTGGTATGGTTCCTCAAATATTTGAATCCTTCGTTGGAATTTGAAACCTCTTCTAGTCTTTGAAAGTTTATTAATTATCATGTTCTGAATTTTTTTTTTTTTTTTTTATTGTTTTCATGCACTATTATTTATTTATTTTTATTTATTTTAATATTGCGCCTCGCTTCGAAAAGGCGCGCGCCTGCGCCTTGCGCCTAGGCTCCAGGGACCTTTTGCGCCTTAGGTGCGCCTGCGCCTTTAATAACACTGAATCAAGCTACATAGGATCAAAAGCAAAAAGAAGCCTGTTATTCCCTTGTTAGCAAGCCAAACAATTAATTCTGATCCAATGTTGAATCTGCTTTAGACAAACTGTTCAAGTATGAATTTAGCGTAATTAAGAGATATGTTCAACAACTCTTCATTCTTTCAATATCGTTTTAATGGACTAGAGCAATTCTTCTGCGTTCTTGGAAATTAAAGTAGTAGCTACTCTCGTACTAAGAAATCAAACTCTTGCTTATCTAGAATGGAAAGTAGCTAGGCATGCTCTTGTAAGTAATGGTGAAAGATATGTTATGCCCAAAGCATGTGTCTGCTCTTATAGTTGATTCTCTCTGATCGGTGATACGATGTTTCTATTATTAACTAGAAAAGGAATCACATATCCTTTTGAAAGAGTGAAGCAGTGTTTTCTACTGTTACTCGTAGATGCTTACAACCTTCAAATAACGGCACATGTTCGCTATAGATGTTTATGGGTCGCATTTAGTGATGCTAAAAAATGTTATAAGACTTTTTGTTGAAGATGTAAACAAATTGAAATGCCACTAAACATGTCTGGCAACGATTAGATGTTTTGAATCATTTTTGGGTGCTACCTGGTTGAAGTCATATATATAGCGACAATGAGATACAATGACCGATAACCGAATTAGAGAACTATCTCAACGACATATATTGCATCAATCCACCAATATATTAGCAGAAAAGGGGGTAATTTATTTTAGCTCAGGGGTAGGGTGGCTTTAGGCCTAAGAAAGCATGACAGGAGATAATTGAAGAGACCAAAATTTGCGTGAAATGGTGCTCTGTTGCGTAAAAGGAATGAGACTATGTGGGAACCATCTGTTGTCCTGTGTTGCAGGACTTTATTCCGCATGCTTTTGTGTTTTTTTGTATCAATTAGGTGATGCCCGAGTTGTTGGATGGGCTGTTATATTGTTGGTCATTTACAGAGGAGGAAAAAGTGTCCCCGGGATTTGGTCTATTATCTTTCAAGGTATCTCGCAGAGAGGAATGTCAGACGTATATATACCGTGTCTCGGACTTTAAGATACCAGGATCCTTTGAGCCCTCTTCCTTGACTGTTTGACCTTCTTTTGCTGCATGTAGATAGGTGAGTGTGACTTACCAGAGCTAATACAGAGTAGAACCAGGCATCACAACAAAATGAATCAAACGAAACGACAACAAAAGCAACTATTTAAAGGAGAATTCTACAGTTGTTCCCCTATGAGCCCCTTATTCCAAACATCATTAGGTGGTGATATTGCCTAGGATAGCTACTGTAGAACAGTGTCTTCATTTCCACGGATTTTGCATCAACCTGAGCTGTTTTGCTCGGGGATAGTATAGCTAGGGTTTCACGTCAGTTTCAATTTAGCTTGGTTATTAACTGTACTAGTTGTTGCATCTGCCGTACTGAAGAAGAACTTTTATCTTCTCACCCTCCAGGAAACCTTGCTCCTGATAGAAACATGGTTAATATAGGTAATTGATTAGGGGAGCATAGTCATAGGGTCTTTTAGTTTTCCATTGCATTTGTTGTGCAAATGTCATATCCTAGGTTAAGTTATGATATGATATATCAATGCATACTATGATTACGCCAAAGAGTTTGGCATAATGCAATATTTTGTACTATAATAACTAAAAGTATTCATATGACATGTAGATGTAGTAGTTGTACTCAGAAAGGTAAACATGCAATAACATTATAAAAAACTTGAGGAACGTATGTGTGCTACTATTTGTCTATTGTGAAGATCTTCAAATTAGCTCAAATGAAAGGGTTATGCCTTTTTATGGAAAAGATTAAGCTTGTTGGTAGATTGAATGAATCCATGATAGTGGTTAATTTTATGTTTGAGCACTCTGCTTGGTTTCTGATTACTGATCCACGGGGCTACTCAGGTTGCCAAGTGGATGCTAAGCAAAGGGCAAGGAATGACAATGGGAACATTTGACATCCTCCTGCTAGCGTTTGATATGGATCGGAGGGTAGAGGAAGCGGAATCTTTATGGAACATGATTTTTGTTATAGTTTTCCAAAATATAGTGTCAAGTTTGGTTCATTTTCTTTGTCAAAATGATGAAAGGAATGTGAAGAGGTAAAAATGAAGGAATCCCACATAGAAGGGATTTGAAAAGGTAAGTGGGTATATAATAAAGTACTCCCCTTACTTTATTATTTATGTGGTATGCTAAGGTGTGTGCATGTGCACCGAGTATGGTGCGAAGCACCATACGAGGAACAATCGCACGCGCGCGCGCGCGTGAGCGTGGCAGTGGGCTGTGAGACCGCCGGTCCAACGGACCGGGTCGGATTCGACCCTTGGCAGTTGGGTGGTTACACTCGGGTTATACCCGAACAGTTGCACCTGTTGGGCAGCTGGGTGGTTTCAAGTTGGACATACCCAACTGTTGGGAGTTGGTTAGTTACCAGTCCGGATCTGTACCGTTGATCTTAACGGTTTCTGATCCAACGGTCCAGATTGCTTCGGTGATGATGAAAAGGTGTGACACTTGATTAGCAACCACTAGTGCTTTATAAATAGAGCACAATGGTCAGATTTTCGGACCTAGTAATAAGCCTCTACTCTCTTCATTTTTTCCTTTCGGCAGATCTTTTACAACAAGAAATTTCTGCAGAATTTCTTACTTGTAAATCCCATTATTCAGAATGCCATACACATATCTGTGGGGTGAATATCGTGTGTGCAAACGCTATTCACTAAAGCGCTTCGTTGTATCTTGGAGGGTATTTGCCGGCAACCCGCTGCACACCGTTCTATTTGGTGGGGGCAAATATAAACTTAAGGAGAGCGTTTTACAACGTGCCTCGAAGCCGATCCTTCTTTCAGTCACAAAGCCATACCGAATCTATACCCCAACAATCTTAAGTTTATATTTAGCAACAATGGCGTTCATGACGTTGAAAGACATGGGCTCGGATTTCCACCGCTTGGAGCATTTTGATGGTGGGGACTTCGTTCGTTGGCAAAGGAAGATGCACTTTCTACTAGTAACAGTGAAAGTGTACTACGTGATCGTGAATCCAAGACCTCCGGAACCCGGTGAAAATGAGGAGGAAAGTGTTGCGAAGACACGTGAAAGATTGAGGTGGGATCAAGATGATGAGATATGTCGAGGACATATTCTTAATGGCATGTCCAACACGCTGTTCGATGCCTATCATACTGTCAAGACCGCTAAGGAACTTTGGAACCAATTGGAGCGTCGCTACATCACCGAGGATGCCACCAGTAAAAGGTTCATCGTTTCTAAATTTTTTGATTACAAAATGGTTGATGGTAGATTGGTTATGGAACAGTTTAATGAGATTAAAAGTATTCTTGATCGTTATTCCCAACACAAGTTAGCCTTGGATGAGTTTATCGTGGTTACATCTATCATTGATAAATTGCCTCCTTCTTGGAAGAATTTTAGAAACAGCCTTAAGCATCGCAAGGAAGACATCAACCTTGACGAGTTGGGTACTCATCTTCGGATTGAGGAAGACTTGCGCAAGGAAGAAAAGTCTAAAAGCGAGGGCGTTTCTAAAATCTTGGCCGTGGAAGAAGGAGAATCATCCAAGAAGAACTCCCGTGAGAACAAGAGAAGGAAACTTCAAGGAAATGATGACGACGACAAGGACAAGGACAAGAAGAAAAAACACAAAGGAAAGTGTTTTCACTGTGGCAAACCAGGGCACTATAAGCGTGATTGTCGTGCCTTGAAGAAACAGAAAAAAGCGACCGAAAACAATTTAGTCGCGGTAATCAGTGAGGTAAATGTCCTTGAAGATGACGATGCATGGTGGATTGATTCGGGTGCGACAAGGCATGTGTGCAAAGACAAGAGGTTTTTTTACAACCTATGAACCAGTGAAGGATGGAAGCATTCTTTACATGGGAAATTCGTCAATTCTGCAAATTGTGGGCAAAGGAAATGTCGAGCTCGAGTTTACATCCGGAAAAGTTGTCACTCTTACTAATGTCTGTCATGTGCCCGAAATTAGGAAGAATTTAGTCTCGGATTGTATGCTTAACAAGTTTGGTTTCAAACTTGTTTTTGAAGCTGATAAATTTGTACTCTCTAAGGGAGGGGTTTTTGTGGGCAAGGGATATTTTTGTGATGGATTGTTCAAGCTCAATATTAATAATAAGAATATTATTTCTGCTTATATTATTGAGTCACAATCTTTTCTTTGGCATAATCGTTTAGGACATGCACTACAAGAAAAGAGGGAATTAGCGACGGACTTTTAGCGACGGACTAAAATCCGTCGCTAAAAGTCGTTTCAGAGACGGAAATAACCGTCGGTAAAAGTCCGTCGGTAAAACTATTTAACTACGGAATTATTCCGTCGGTAAACACACCCGTCGGTGAAAGTAGGTTTTTACCGACGGACTTTAACCGACGGGTCTATTCCGTCGGTAAAAGACTTAAAAAGAACAGATCCCCAGATCCCCTTTCTTTTCTTTCTCCCGTTGCTCTCTCTCTCTTTCTTTCTCTCTCTCTCTCTCTCTCTCTCTCTCTCTTTCTCTCTCTCTCTCTCTCTCCCTCTCTCGCTCACCGGTGATATTCCTTCTGTCGCCGGTCGTCGCAGAACCCATCGCCGGTCGTCGCAGAACCCATCGTCGGTCGTCGCAGAACCCGTCGCCGGTCGTCGCGTCGCATAACCTGTCAACTCCGGCCGGCCGTCAGCTGCTCCAGTCGCCAGCGCTGCTTCAGAGGTCAGCGGTCAGCCACCGCCATTGCTGGTCCAGTCGCAGCTGATCTGCTGGTCCTCTTCTCCATTGCTGGTCTCTCTCGGGTGAGCTTCTGCTCCATTGCTGGTCCAGTCTTGTGCCCTGTTCCATTTCCCCTTCAAGTGTTGGAGTGCTGAACATGTTTATGACTTTATGTATATGAAATGAGATTACTGAAACTGTTTATGTATATGAAATGAGATTGAAATGAGATTGCTGAGATGAGATTGCTGAACATGTTTATGTATATGAAATGAGATTGAAATGAGATTGCTGAGATGAGATTGCTGAAATGAGATTGCTGAGATGAGATTGCTGAACATGTTTATGTATATGAAATGAGATTGCTGAGATGAGATTGCTGAACATGTTTATGTATATGAAATGAGATTGCTGAAAACGAGATTGGAGTTGGACTGTTGGCTGTTGAAATTGCTGTGTTGTTGTTGGCTGAATTGCTGAAATAGCTGAACATGTTATGTATATGAAATGAGATTGAAATTAAATTATTGTGTTTGTGTATTATTATTTTTATTATTTTATTTTTTTTAATATTGCGCCTCGCTTCGAAAAGGCGCGCGCCTGCGCCTTGCGCCTAGGCTCCAGGGACCTTTTGCGCCTTAGGTGCGCCTGCGCCTTTAACAACACTGGTACTAAGTCAAGGCTTGGAGAAATATTTGTTCTTTCTAACTGCACCCTAAACCCTAAACCCTAAACCCTACACCCTAAACCCTAAACCCTAAACCCTAAACCCTAAACTTGAACCCTAAATTGAATGCCCTAATTCAATCGAATCCTAAATTAAACTAATTGAACCCCTAATTAAACCCTAAATTGATTGCCCCAATCTAACCGAACCCTAATTGAACCCCAAATTGAACCCCCTAATCCAACCGAACCCTAAATTGAACTAATTGAATGCCTCAAATCAACCGAACCCTAAATTGAATCAATAGAACCCCCTAATTGAACCCTAAATTGAACTAATTGAATCCTAAATTTAATGCCTCAAATCAACCGAACCCTAAATTGAATCAATAGAACCCCCTAATTGTACCTAAATTGAAGTAATTGAACCCTAAATTGAATGCCCTAATCGAACCGAACCCTAAATGAAACTAATTGAACCCTAAATTGAATGCCCTAATACAATCGAACCCTAAATTGAAATAATTCAAGCGCATCGGATATGTGAATTTTGAACATTTTTTTCCCCATTTGAACATTGATCATTTGTTTGATAATTTTAGGTTGTTAATTGTGCGTTTTAGAATTGTGATTATTGATCGAGGATTTTAGGTTATTAGCTGTGCATTTGAAGTAATTGCGATTATGAATTGATGATTTTAGGTTGTTAATTGATGATTTTAGATTGTTAATTGTGCATTGAGCATTTGAGATATTGAGATTATTGACGGAGGATGGGACTATTATTGGATTGAATGTGTGATTTTTGTTAATTTTTATTGCATTGAGCATTTGAGAATTGAGAATTGAGATTGTTGACGGAGGATGGGACCCAATTGGATTGAGATACCTGTTAGTTAGCGCAGACACGGACACCACGTCTGATCGACGGTGTCCGACATTTAGAAAACAAATTAACGTATGCCGATGTGTCTGGAGGTGCGTGTCGCTGGGCATCGGACACGTGTCCGGAGGCGTCGGACACGTGTCCAAAGGCGTCGGACACGTGTCGCTGTAATATTCAGAATCAATCAGCCCACATCTTTGCCTAAAACCATCCAAGTTTAAAATGAGCATAGAGAGACAAACAATGACGAAAACGATTAAAGCATGGACAGTACTTTGGACTTTGTAAAACCATTCTTCAATTCATCAGCTCGAATCTCAAAACAATTAAACTACTACTACTACTAGTTGTAATCGTAGTTTCATATGCAGTTTGGACTTTGGACCACACCCTTCATATTCCCATGCAGCTCCAACACGAGCTTTGCAGTGTGTTGTTTGCACCCACCCACCCACCCACCCACCCACCAACCAAACCCCCATAGCCGCCCCACCTCCCCTCCCCTCCCCTCCCCTCTTTCTTTCACACACATACACACACACGCGAACTAAACAAGTAGCGACGACTAGGAGCGCTTGAGATCTTCTGATGTACTCTCGCCGTCTCATTTTGAGTGTCATGCTTTCGACTTTAGTCGGTTCCAAAGTATATAGCAAGCTAGTGCATTACATTTTCTTACTTTCCGTGACATAGGTGGCTATTTGGTTTGAGAAATTATGATGTGTGTAGTTGAGATTTTTGTGGTAGTCGTTTTAGCTACAACTCGCTGTTGGTCTGTTTTTTAACACCACTTTAACATAATTTGATAGATTTAATTCAGCTATGAAGTTGATGCTCGTCGATGTCGTCGATTGAATAATCATCGATTGGTTTTTCATGTTAAAGTAGGTTAAATGGCTTTTGCTTCGGTGAACAGGGACGTTTCAATCAACATGCACTTCTTGAAGGTGATGAGGTCTGGTTTTTATAAAGAACTTGTATGTTATCCCGCTTTCTCTATGTTTTCGTGTGTTAAAAGTTTTATCTTTGGTTAAAAACTTACATGTCTTACTGTATTATGAATATGTTAGGCCATACCGGTAGCATTTTGGCAATTGCTTACCACATTGAGATTTGAAGCAACTTTAACCAGCCGCAAGGGGTCATGGCTTGTTAAATTGAAGAAGAAGGTTGGCCAAGAGGTTCTTTGCTTCGAAGAGGGTTGGAACGAATTCGTGCAACAACATGACCTCCATCTAGGAGACTTTGTAGTCTTTCAACACATGGGCCAAATGCGTTTTCAAGTCAGCGTGTTTGATCAAAGCACTTGTGAAAAGCCTTTCCCCTAATGTTGAACTCTGAGGCGTAATTAGACAATATTTTAAATTAATCGCATCGGATATGTACATTTTGAACAATGTTGTGAACATTGACTATTTGTTTGATAATTTTAGGTTGTTAATTGTGATTATTGATCGATGATTTGTTAATCGATGATTTTAGATTGTTAATCGTGCATTTGATATGTTGAGATTGTTGACGGAGGATGGGACCCAATTGATTTGAATTTTTTATTACAGGTTTGGGCATTAAAATATTTAAAAAAAAACTAAAAAATGATTTTTAACTTTTAGCGACGAATTAATTCCGTCGCTAAACTTTTTATCCCGTCGCTAATTTCGTAAAAAAGAAAATAAATTAAAGTACGTAAAACATAATTAGCGACGGATATTCCGTCGCTAATTAAAAATAAATCCGTCGCCAAAAATTGTATATTAGACGACGGATTTTATAATTCCGTCGCTAAACTTTTAGCAACGGCCTTTTATACGAGGGACTTTTAGCGACGGTAATTCCGTCGCTAAAATTTTTAGCGACGGAATATAGGCCTTTAGCGACGGGAAAATCCGTCGCTAAAGACCTTATTCCTTGTAGTGATGTTAATACTATGAAAATTAATGACATGGTTAAATTGAATCTTTTGCCTAGTATGCATGTAGATAAAGGATTTTGCAAGACGTGTATGCTTACTAAAATCACTAGAGCTCATTTTCAAAATGGACAGAGAGTGTCTAAGATTTTAGATTTAATACACAGTAATTTAGGAGATATTCACTCCTCTCCTTCGTTAGGAGGTTACTCGTATTATGTGACTTTTATTGATAACTATTCTAGGTATTGCTATGTTTATTTGTTGCATAATAAAAATGATGCCATGCCTAGTTTTGTCACATATAAAAATGAAGTAGAAAATTTTTGTGATGCCAAAATAAAAGTACTTAGAACCGATAGGGGAGGAGAGTACTATGAGCCACCATTTTTTGAAGAAAATGGCCTAGTACAGGACCTTTCTGCACCATATACACCACAACAGAACGGTGTAGCGGAAAGAAAGAATCGGACATTAGTCGAAATGGTTAATGCCATGCTCTCCAACTCGGGTCTAGGAAAAGGATTTTGGGGGGAAGCTTTATTAACAGCTTGCTACATATTAAATAGAGTTCCAACTAAAGGAAATAACGTTACTCCTTATGAGTTATGGAAGAAAAGGAAGCCTAATCTGAATTATTTTAAAGTATGGGGATAAAGGGCTGGTGTAAGAGTATCGGAACCAAAAAAAAAAGAAATTGGGTGAAAGAGGCATTGAATGTATTTTCATTGGTTATGCTTTACACAGTAAAGCATATAGGTTCATGGTAGTGGAACATAATGATTATTATTCTAAAAACACTATCATTGAATCTAGAGATGCCATCTTTGACGAAAGTAGGTTCCAATCACTTCCTAAGCAAGTTGAGCAAAAGGAAGGTCAACGTGAAGTTGAGGAAAACCATGAAAATGAAGTGGAACCTAGGAGGAGCAAACGAATGAGAATTGCTAAAACCTATGGACCCGATTTCTACATGTATTTGGTAGAAGGAACTAGGACGACAATACAAAACTCCATACCGATTGTTTTAAATATGGAATCCGACCCTAGGACTTATGAAGAGGCCATGAGGTCTCAAGATTCTTCCTTTTGGAAGGAAGCAATAAATGAAGAGATTGATTCAATCATGGGAAATGGAACATGGAAATTGGTGGATTTACCACCTGGTTCTAAACCCATTGGTTGTAAATGGATCTTCAAGAAAAAGTTAAGGGTTGATGGATCAATTGAAAATTTTAAGGCAAGGTTAGTGGCTAAGGGATTTTCCCAAAAGGAAGGTGTCGATTACTTTGACACTTATGCACCAGTTGCAAGGATAGCCACTATTAGGGTGCTTATAGCACTAGCTTCCATCCATAAGCTAGTAATTCATCAAATGGATGTTAAAACGGCATTCTTAAATGGTGAATTAGATGAGGAAGTATACATGAAACAACCAGAAGGGTTTGTTGTACGTGGGCAAGAAAATAAAGTCTGTAAGTTGATTAAGTCATTGTATGGACTTAAGCAAGCCCCTAAGCAGTGGCATCAAAAGTTTGATCAAATTGTAATGTCTAATGGTTTCATCAAGATACATGAATCGGATAAGTGTGTGTATAGCAAGTTCGATGGCGGTAAGGGAGTTATCATTTGCTTATACGTAGATGATATGCTCATTTTTGGTACTGACTTGGAACAAGTTGTAAAGACTAAGAAATTCTTATCCGATAATTTTGAAATGAAGGACATGGGTGTTGCTGACGTGATTTTAGGAATTAAAATCATAAGGAATAATGGTTGCATAACATTGTCACAATCTCATTATATTGAAAAGGTCTTAAAAAAAGTTTGACCATTTGGACATCACTCCGGCTAGTACTCCATTTGATTAGAGTATAAAGTTGTCTCCTAATGATGGTAGAGCTGTGAGACAACTAGAATATGCGAGTGCAATAGGCTCTTTAATGTATGCCATGACTTGTACTAGACCGGATATTGCTTATGCAGTAGGAAAACTTAGTAGATATACTAGTTGTCCTAGTAATATGCATTGTAATGCAATATATAGGGTCTTTAAGTACCTTAAAAGAACCATGGATTTCGGCATATGTTACAATGGGTATCCTTCTATTTTGGAAGGATACACAGATGCCAGTTGGCTTACGAATCGGGAGGATTATGCTTCCACAAGTGGATGGATTTTCACAATTGGTGGGGGTGCAATATCCTGGGGTTCGAAGAAACAGACTTGCATTACTGATTCTACCATGGCAGCAGAGTTTATCACTTTAGCTGCATGAGGCAAGGAGGTAGAATAGCTAAGGAATTTGCTTTTAGAAATTCCTTTATGGCCTAAGCTTATGTCTCCAATGTCGATAATGTGTGATAGTCAGTCAACTCAATCACAAGCATGTAACGAAGTGTATAATTGGAAAGTTTAGACATATTGGTCTTAGACATAGCTACGTGAGGCAGTTGATTACCGAAGGTGTAATCACATTGGAATATGTGAGGTCATTGGAAAATTTAGCGGATCCGTTAACTAAAGGGCTTCCAAGGGAAATGATTATTAGGACCTCACGAGGGATGGGTCTCAAGCCCATGTCAAGGATCACCAATGATGGAAATCTCGACTCAACGCTTGCTAACACCAAGTCTTGAGTTCAACGAGTCAAAAGTACATTATGATGGTGATTGCAAGCACATATTTTAATCATCCCAAGGTCATGTGCTTGGTAACCGTAATGAAGGAATAGGGTGAGTATTATACTCTTAATAGGTCTATAAAAGGATCATTCTTTGGAGTGTTAGTTACGGTACACTCTTGATAGACCTGACTAGTGAGTGTGAAGTGGGGCCGCTTCTGTCGAGTTTAAAGGGCTTAACTCTAGAGCACTCATGAAAAACAAGATACAAATTACATGGCCATTTATTGTATAAGCAGTTTTCTGGATTTGTGTATGGATAGGAGTTTCATGTGTGATATGTGACCGGCTAGTCAACAAGGATAGGTGGTTCAAAGTTTATCTACCACACTTTTTCAGATTAGTCTTGTTATGTAATCACTAAGTGAAGATTCAAGTCGTAAGACATCTTCATTTATGCATGTACTTCACTGGATAATAAGATCTGGTTTTTTGTTTTGTTTTTTATTTTATATTTTGTAAAATGGTGGGGATTGTTAGTGTTTTCCAAAATATAGTGTCAAGTTTGGTTCATTTTCTTTGTCAAAATGATGAAAGGAATGTGAAGAGGTAAAAATGAAGGAATCCCACATAGAAGGGATTTGAAAAGGTAAGTGGGTATATAATAAAGTACTCCACTTACTTTATTATTTATGTGGTATGCTAAGGTGTGTGCATGTGCACCGAGTATGGTGCGAAGCACCATACGAGGAACAATCGCACGCACGCACGTGCGCGCGCGCGTGAGCGTGGCAGTGGGCTGTGAAACCGCCGGTCCACGGACCGGGTCGGATTCGACCCTTGGCAGTTGGGTGGTTACACTCGGGTTATACCCGAACAGTTGCACCTGTTGGGCAGCTGGGTGGTTCCAAGTTGGACAGACCCAACTGTTGGGAGCTGGTTAGTTACCAGTTCGGATCTGTACCGTTGATCTTAACGGTTTCTGATCCAACGGTCCAGATTGCTTCGGTGATGATGAAAAGGTGTGACACTTGATTAGCAACCACTAGTGCTTTATAAATAGAGCACAATGGTCAGATTTTCGGACCTAGCAATAAGCCTCTACTCTCTTCATTTTTTCCTTTCGGCAGATCTTTTACAACAAGAAATTTCTGCAGAATTTCTTACTTGTAAATCCCATTATTCAGAATTCCATACACATATCTGTGGGGTGAATATCGTGTGTGCAAACGTTATTCACTAAAGCGCTTCGTTGTATCTTGGAGGGTATTTGCCGGCAACCCGCTGCTCACCGTTCTATTTGGTAGGGGCACAAATATAAACTTAAGGAGAGCGTTTTACAACGTGCCTCGAAGCTGATCCTTCTTTCAGTCACAAAGCCATACCGAATCTATACCCCAACAATTTTGCACACACATACCCGCTCTATCTCAAAGCGTTTGTTTTCTCGGATGATCTCCTTGTATTGTCATCATGATCGGCCAGATAAGATAATAGAGGTAGTTCTGCACCTCCCATCTTTACAGTAATCTCTTTAATAGATATGCTCTTTATTTGTTTTAAAATTTATTATTTCTTGTCAGACGACCTTGAAATGTCTGCATACTAGGAAGCCTTTATATGTAAGAATGATCTTTATACTCCCACACCTATCATTTTCCTTGTGAAAGTTCAGGTATTTGCCGACATGGAAGAGTTAGGGGTAAAACCAGATGAAGATACTGTCAGGAAAGTCGCACATGCCTTCCAAAAACTAGGTGAAGAAGAGAAGCAGAAACTGGTTCTAAAGAAGTACCTGACTAGATGGAAATACATCCACTTTAAGGGTGAGCGCGTCAGAGTAAAAAGGGATCCATGGGATGAATAGAGGCAGAAATTCTATTATCAATTACCCAGCTTCAGTGTAATACCTTGAAAACTGGAAGCATTACTTTGGAGGGACTGGTGTTCGGCTATCCACTTTAGAGCTTCGATCAACTTTAACATACTCTGATGCTCTGCTGCCCACATCCATCTCTGACCTCATTTGCAAGAAAGATTGGTTTCCTTCAGGCGAAAGTTAAGGTGATATGGGCAAACACAAAATTTTATCTTGCATCTTGATCTTGCTCTGCAATCTCGAAGCATGTTCAACTCTGAAGTTCAGTCAGCTGAAGCTGATTTGAGTCCTGCATGATCACTTTGTTTCGGTGGTAGTGAATTTTCTCGGTTTTCATTCCCCTCATCTTCTCTTTTGCTGGCAACTCCCATGCCATGTCTTGTATATTCAATTCTGCAGATGCTTTTGAATATTTGAACATATTTCTTGGTTCTCTTTTTGGAGTTTAGATTGGAGTCAAAAGCATCATTTTGGTTTTCAATAATATCAGGCAGAATCTTAATAACTCTTTCGGAAGGCTTTAAATGTTTCCGATTCACTAACATAGAAAAGTGGTTCATGAATTGGTAGCAGTGAGGTCTTGAAAAAGGTCACAACTGCATAAATAAATTGAACTTGAGCACTTAGCACCCAAATGATTTACTTCTTTGCTATATTCTACCCTTTAGAGTAGATAAGTGAACGAACTTGAAAAGACCCTTTAACATTACTTTCTACCATAATCTTATTGCTCACAGCCTTACTGATATTTAATGCTTAGGAAATTTCCTTTACTTGAAAGGGATAAAAAGAAACGAAAAATCCAGGAAAAATTCTGTAAAATGAAGAAAGGAGAAAACTATGCTAATGACACTGCTATAGGACTTCGAACATTGTGGATCGAATCGGTCCAGGTCAACCACCCGAACGAGTAGGTACCTTTCTGATCATTGGCTCCGACCAATTCGCTGTTGGCCTCGACTGTTATAGTAAAACTTTTCTTCTGGCCAACTTGATTGAAGAATAAGATAGGCGGATAGACTGTAACCGAGATTCCCAGAGGCGGTTTCACACTAGCGAAGTACACGCTCTTACTACCTCCGACATTTGTGACCGTTCTCTTGACTGTCATGGCACCACTGAGTTTAGGAATGGCGAGGGACGGGTGGTTGAGATTGTTCGGTGGGGGTGGATTTGTTGGACATTTGAATGATGGGTCGAGGGTTTTGTTTCCGCTGCTGCAGAGGAAGAGACAGTAGTCAGTGTACGATGCATCATACACGAGTCCAGGATCTGCTGCCTTTTCTGGCCTGAAGTGACCGGCTCCAAATTGGAAAGGGTCTGCCGGGGTGTTGCCAGATGCATCGGTTATTGGCTTCCCCATGTTGTTGGTCAATCCGGCTGCCAAGTCAGGAAATGTGAAACATTAGAAAGCTGTAGTTTGACAGTAAAGTTTAGAGATTGATCATTTGATGCAAAACAAGACCATCTCTCTATTCTGATTTAATTCAGGTTTAATTTGCATTTTCCCCAAAAAATTCCAATAATGATTTTCTCTTTTTCACAAGAAATATATCTACATTGTGATATGCTAGAATGTATTTGGACCCTCTCTGTAAATTGTGATAAGATGCCTAATGTTCAGGGTGTCCAGGTTTACCAGAGGTTATAAGAGCAGATCTTATGGCAGCACTGCTCCAACTAGGGTGCACTGCTTTCAGAAGTGCAGCAGCACCAGCCACATGTGGGCAAGACATAGAAGTTCCAGAAATAATATTATACTTCACGACGCGATTATCACCCTCCAGTTTCGTAGGCGATGATGCCTCGCTCCACGCTGCCAAAATGTTCAACCCTGGAGCCGTGATATCGGGCTGTGCCAGGTAAGCGGAAAATTAGAACGATGAACGAATCTAATGAAATCTGGCAAAAAATATTGTACTAGTTACCTTCAGGATGTCGGGTGAAATCGTATTAGGACCTCTACTAGTAAAAGCGGCCATGAAAGGTGCCGGTTTGCTATACAATACTGTTTTCGCTGGGAAAATAGATGCCATTGGATTCTTCGTACGGTTGATGTATCTGACAATTTTAATTGCATTTTCTGAATTTACTGCCGTTGCAGGAAGAACATGCGCGTCGGCCGCTAGTTCAGCTCCGTTTGCAGGGCTGTTTCCTAAGATAAAACCAATTCCACCAGCCCTCTTCACTTCTTGGCCTTTTCCAACTCTTGTTCCGTTCCCTCTGAAGCACAACACAATCTTTCCCTTGGCCTTTTGGGGCGAAAGAGCACCAGGTAGGCATTGTCTGCGTGAAATCAAGGTAGAAAAACACCTCGTTATGCGTCGAAAGATCAATGCTATATCTCGTAAGAAGATGAATAAGTAGAAAGATTACCCTGCTATGTAGGTTTTCGGCACATCAGAGTTCACTACTTGTGCTGCATAAACTAGTGGGTACATTTTTCTCTTTAGCTCATACGGAGTTACTGTTTGTCCCTGGCAAATTGTCCAGAATGTAGGCGAAACAACGTTAATGAAGTGCAATCATACATTTACCGAGAAAAGAACTGCAATCATCCTAGTGACCTGTACTAAATCTCCCAGTAATGCAGTTGTATCAAGGGAGTCATAACAGAGACTTTGGATCGAATATAGTTAACCTGGAGAGTGTACGATCTGTGTGTCAGTTGGCGCGATTAACTGAAGTGTCTACCAATCGCACCAAGTCTTTAGGTAGTCGTACCAGAGACCGGTGATCAAATCGTGTGCTAGTTAGCCTTCCTAGTAAAGTCTCTGGGCAGTCATACCGGAGACGATGTCATTAGATCTAGTTAGCCTATCTAGTAAAGTCTCTATGTAGTCACACCAGAGACTCCTCAATCTGGGATCATCGAGTTGGCCAATATGGGGAGTTTTTTTGGCATCTGTACCAGACTCCTGATTCCAAATTCTGCCTGCACTACTCAGGTTAATGAAAAATCATTATACTACTACTTTTATGTACCTCAATTGTCATGCCATTTCCCAGCCGAAGAGGGGCTAAAAAAGTTCGGTCGACACTGCTTGCACCGATTGTGATGATCCACGGAGCCTGGTTCGATAACGTTGATGCAGTCGGACCGTTATTCCCCGCGCTACATACTACTACAATGTTCTTCTTGACGGCATGAAGTGCTCCAATTGCAATGCCGTCCTTTGTATAAGGAGTAGGCTTACTTGTCCCGATGGAAAGGCTTAGAACATGAACCCCATCACCAATGGCATCATCCATAGCAGCTAGCATGTCTTCAACAAAGCATGTGTCCCCACCTTCTTTACCTTTGACTGGGATTGGCCAGCAAACCTTGTACATTGCAACGCGTGCAAGGGGCGCACCACCCGAGGCAGTGCCACTGGCAAATCCGCCGAGGGCTGAGATGTCGGGCACCGTTCGCCCTCCAGCCGTTGATGATGTGTGTGTTCCGTGGCCATCCTTGTCACGGGGAGATCGAAAATCCAGTGTCCTATTTAGACGGCCATAATAATGCTCGTAACCTTTGAGGTAGAACCGAGCTCCAATCAACTTTCTGCCAAAAAAAAACAATATAGATGGAATTTCAGTTCTGGAGTACGAAGTAATCACTGGCTTATGGTCACGCCAAAAGGATACTTTAAATGGATTAGCTACATTCCCCTTGCTTGTGGTCAGCTTAAATCTACATGCACTTTACCAAACGGATAGTTTCACGCAGAGGATCTTGTTATACTCGCGCAAGCACGAACTCACACACACACACACACACACAGTATAGTGGGGTCAATCTACATCTAGATCTTGAGATAAAGATAGGAAAAAGGCCGGCGGTCTAGAGAATCTGCAACTTTTACCATTTGGGTAATTGGTATTTATCCGCTACTTTGCTTACAATCCACGTTGAACATCGCGTATGAATTCACTCAATTTACAACTTCAGTAATAGTCCGCTCTTAAAGGAGCGAAATCATCTAAGTGGACTTCAAAAATATTGTATCAAGCCGTCCATTATGTTAAGTTGCGCGGCCATCACTCATCAGGGAGATCCTTTAAAATCTCGCGGTAGATGTTCATTTAATTTCTCAGGGTCGAATTCAAGAAGTTTAGTTCCGTTCTCCCCCATCCCGTTTTCCATGGTGACAAAACAGTCCCAATTACCTTTTCCATCTATAAACAAAGGACTAGAACTTCAAAAACAAGGCATGAAAATGATATACCAAAGAAAAAAGGCAAAACTTAGTCCCCTTTTAAGTATAACATGTGAGTGCAAGCAAAAGTAATTATCAGGAACCTGATTGATGTATACCTTTGAGTTCTTCAAGGAACAAACTACAACCAACAACTGCGTATTCTCTACAAAGCAAACAGTCATGTTATTGTCTGGTATAGCCCCTCCAGTTGGAAGTAGGACCATCCAATGGTGGAGCACTTCCAAATTCCATCACAGAGTCTGGCCAGAGACATGAAAACTAAGCACTCGTATCTGACGAATGTATTTGGGGATATAGAAAGTCACAAGATGGCAATGAAACAAGCCAAAAGACCATCACCACAAGCTCAGATAATTTTCATTGTTCTCAAGGAAATGGACAAGCTAGGAATCAGCAATACAATAAGAGCCACCTAAGACGTGTATGTGAGGACACCAAATGTGGGACAGTACCTTTCTCACGTTTTGGAATATCTCCACAGATGAATAATGTCATGTACTCACTTTCTAGAAAAAGTAAATCAAACCAATTCCCTAGTCAAAGGCACTCTAGTCGTCCATAAGAATAGTAATATGGATGAAAATTATTCTAAGCCTATTGTGTTTAAGAAAACGTCGTGTAATGAGAATTCAATGCATAATGTGCTTAAGAAAAATCAACCATCGCAGTTGGGGTTTTCTTTGAATCGAGACGACGGCATTTTATGGGAACTGAAAATTAACTCCGTATGAAGCATCTAGGATTCGAATGTTTGTCCAAAGACCATCTTTGGTCCTCCTAGGTGGGTCGAACATTTCTTAGTTCAACCCTTAATGATGAGGTTGAGAGGTTTTAAGTTTGAGGAAAAATCTTAATGGGCATGCAAACACACAAAGCTCTTGGCCGTAAGTAAATGGAGGAAACTGCTTTCAAGCCGATGCAAAGCTGCTCTCGATCAAATGGCCTTTTGAAGCTAGAGATATGTTCAGAAAAAGACCCAAAAAGGGTCAAAAAAAGGAAGCAATTGCTTAGGAGACTGAAAGTTTGAGTTGGAGCCCAAGATCGAAAGCTGTGTGCAGGCATGTCAAAATTATGACTAATGAGAAGAAAGATCAAACTCACTTATTACAGTTTGAAGAGGTGAAAGCATCTCCAGATTGGCAGATTCCTTTCCATGACTTTGGAACGGGTCCCATTCCTTCATCATTGAAGCTCTTTGACTCTGGCCATACACCTGATCAATAAAACACTCATCACTTAGTTATCAAATCAAATACTACATGTTAATTATCAAATCAAACACTCATCACTTTGACTCTGGCCATCCTCAACTTATCAAATCAAATACATGTTACCACATAGTAATATCAAAGTGTAAGAAGTATAATAAGAAAGGCCCTATAGTTGTTCTTTAATAAGATGACAAAGGTACGATAATACTGTAGTAGGAAGGTAGTTAGAGCGCCGGTATAAGTTATTTGGCTAGCCACAGCTTTGTAAATCCCACGTATATATTAGGCTTGCATTACCAGTATCCAAGAGGCCAATTATGACGTCTTTGCCATATTTGGCTTTCAGCAATAAGTCTCCTTTCTTGACATGGTTCTCTTCTAAGCCTGCAAATTCCCATGACCTTGTAGTATGCAAGGAATACGTTGTTGAGTGGCTCCGAATGACCGACACAACTCCATCCATCTCTATATTCAAAACCAACCAACCAATATTAGAGAGAGATAGAGAGAGAGGGGGGGGGGGAGAGAGAGAGAGAGAGAGAGAGAGAGAGAGAGAGAGAGAATCATTTTTGTCTTGCTAACCAGATAGTTTTGAGGCTTCATCGGGAGTGAGAGTTGCAGCGAAGCCATTGATGCTATTCTTGTAACTATAAAGAAGGGAAGCCCTAGCTTCTTCCTCAGTTTTCTTCACAGAGAACAAGTAGGAATGATGGGCTTCTTCAATCTCATGCACTGCCTTCTGTCCGCCATGTTCGCCAAAGTACACTATATACACCTATGAATATTCGAAAGTTTCGTGTGAAAACGTATATTATTTCACCTACAAAACACACACACACACACAAAATGACACAAACATAACCTGTCTTTCAACGCACAAGGCTACCAGAGGAAGAAGCAGCAGAAGAAGAGGGAGAATAGAGATTTCCTTCATGGTGAATGCTCTACAGTACTGGATATTGAGCTGGGTATATATATATAAATTTATCCTTCGTGTAATCTTTTGCTAAACATAGTTATCACCTTCTGTTCAAAAAAAAAAAAAGGTCTCTGTTTGGACTTCTTTGTGGGCCAATAAAGCATGCGAGGTTTCTACACATTCAACCCTCATGGTCCAAAAATTGCCTCTGTGGGGGAGTTTCTATTGGCTTAAAAAAAAAAGAGAAAGAGATGGTATTGGCATCTGGCTTTTTTTTCTTAAACAAAAGTTGTTTTTACCAATTTTATTATTTATTTTTGGGTATTACTGCCCCCCCAAAATCTCTTCACAAAATCATTATTAAAGTCAGTAATTGATTAACAAGAATCCCTTAAATCAAGCACTAGAAAAAACCATGACTTTCTTCTCCTTATCAAATTAGAGTCCTACCTCTTCTTTACCTCTTGCAGAAACGGGGTGGGATGGGGAAAGATAGAACCAACAGTGAGTCTACGCCCCCAACCTCATTCTTGGTTTTGGTCATATGGGACTCTATAGGCTTCTTTTGACTGAAATAGTGGCAGTGGACTGAGGAAGAAGTATCATAGGGAAGAAGAAAAGTAAAATCAATCTTGTGTCTGACTTTGTCATGGGAAATGTATACTGACGCTATCACCAAAAAAAAATATTTGATATTACGAGCGACTTTCTCATTAATAAAATTATCAGTACAAAAGGTTTAAGTACTACAAAGTATAAGAAGTTTCTACGTTTACCAATATACTGGTCAACGAAAGAATCAAAGCTTGTTCTTTGTTTAAAATATGCGCATGTGTGTCTATGTTTCAAGCGTTTTGATGAAAAATACAATTAGGTCTATTTATTAGCAAAGCAACTTGCCTTGTGGCGCGGCTGTAAGAGTACACGAGGTTGATAGCACTGATCGAAACCGGAGTGATGAGCAAGTGCGGGGGTGGAGGGATGAGCAAGTGGAGGAGCTTTGTCTTATTTCTGTTGGGCAACTGATTGAAAGTGTCTCTTTTCTCTCTACTAATCCACTACTCTAAACCGCTGCCGCTAGTGTGAGTGTGTGTGTGTGTTTGGGCCCGCGGGGGGGGGGGGGTACGGGGAAGAGGGGCTACTTCCTCCTTTCACCTCCCTCTCTCCTTTTTGGTAGTGGCTTTCTACCCCCACCTCTCCCCAAACCGGTCAAATCCCTTCCGCCATGCCACCTTATGCTCTCCGCTACTGCCTGCACTTGCCTTCCTTTCTACGACGCATTGCCATAACCACCACCATCAACCACCCTTTGTCCACTGAGGCTATTGCCCATTGATTGGTTACCGCTTCCAACCCTTTTGATCTACTCTTAATTGGTAGATATACAGGGTTCTAAACCTCCTCCTTAATCTACGGGGTTCTAAAACTCTTCCTTAAGGAGCGAGGAGGTTTAGAAACCCGTAGATCTGCCTCAAGAACCTAATCGACCAAGCTTGGTCGATTAGGTTCTTGAGGCAAATGTGTAGATTAGATTCATAAAATTAGCTTTAGGGCTTTCTTTGGGTTATCATCGGTGGATTAAGCTTTATTGCATTGGGAGGGTTAGGTTTCTCAATTCCATACTTATTTTTTAGGAACCCATCCCTATAACTACGGGGATATATTTGCAACTACATTGCTTAAGATGCTTGATTTGTTCTCCGTAGGCTTTTCTTTCAAATTCATGTTTGGGCCGATTGTTTGTTAGCTTTAGTTCCGTTTTTTCATTTTAGTGTTTCTGGCTTCTCGTGGGACAAGAGGGTGTAGGGTGGGGTCGGGGAATGGCGTAAAAGAAGGGCGGGGCTATAGACTAGGGTCTGTTTGAAATCACTTCCAGTTTCGGTTTTCTGTTTCCAAAAAAACAAAAATCAAAACCAATTTAGTTTTTATTTTTTATTTTTTACAAAAACAAATGAGTGTTTGATTTCCCAGTTTTTATTTTGAATTTTTTTTTTTTTTTTGGTGTTGGATTACCTAATTTTTATTTTGAGTTTTTTCTTTGGTGGTGGTTGCGGTGGCGGTGGTGAGGCGTGGCGGTGTCCAGCTGTGGCTTGCCAGTGGTGGCTACTTGTGACCGGCAGTGGTTGCCAGCGGTGTCCAGCGGCAGGCAATGGTTGGCCGGCAGCGGTCGCCAGCGGTGGGCGGTGGTGGTGGTCTCTAAATAAATACCAAAACTCAAAACTCCTATATGGGAGTTTTCAAAAACAACATTGTTTTCAAAATTGATTTTCAAAACTGAAGGGAAAAAAACGAAAACTGTGTGCCAAACGCGTTTTTTTTTCTCCAGTTTACAAAACTGGAGAAAAAACAGAAAACCAAATAGTTTTCAAACGCTACCTAAGTGTGGTGGTTGGTTTTAGACATTTTGGCCTATGGTTTGTCGTGCCTACCCCCCCTCCTGTTATGACATAGCTCCGCCCCTGGGCCGATTGTTTGTTAGCTTTAGTTCCGTTTTTTCATTTTAGTGTTTCTGGGCTTCTCATTGGACAAGAGGGCGTGGGCCAAGGGAATGGGAATAGGGGTATAAGAGGGGCGAGGCTGTAGACTAAGGGTTTGTTTGAAATCACTTTCAGTTTTGGTTTTCTGTTTCTAAGAAAACCAAAACCAGTTTAGTTTTTATTTTTTACAAAAACAAATGGGTGTTTGATTATCCAGTTTTTATTTTGAGTGTTTGATTACCCAATTTTTATTTTGAACTTTTTCTTTGGTGGTGGTTGCGGTGGCTGTGGTGGGGCGTGGCGATGGCCGACTGTGGCCCGCCAGCGGTGGCTGTCAGTGGCTGGCGGTGGTCACCAGCAGCGGCCGGTGGGCTGCGGTTGCAAGCGGTGGGCGGTGGTTGTGGCGATGGGAGGGTAGTGGTGGTCTCAAAATAAGAACAAACTTTAGCTCCTACTCGGGTTGTAAGAATCTTCCTTCTACCCCATGTATAATGACAATTAATAGTCGCTAAATGTTTCAAGCGACCTTTCTTCTAACACATTCGGCAATAATTATTAGCAGCATTTTTTTAGCGTCACTAAATAAAAGTCCCTAGAAATATTTAGAGACAATTGATTGTCGCTATATAAAGGGTAGGAGGAAGATTCCTCCAACCGGGATAGCAGCCAAATTTTTTCCTCAAAATAAAAACCAAAACTGAAAACCCAAAACTCCTAAATTAGAGTTTTAAAAAACAGTCATGTTTTAAAAACTGAATTTCGAAATGGAAGGAAAAAAAAAACGAAAACTATGTCAAACGCGTTTTTTTTCTCCAGTTTATAAAACTGGAGAAAAAATAGATAACCAAATGGTTTTCAAACGCTACCTAAGTGTGGTGGTTGGTTTTAGACATTTTGGCCTATGGTTTGCCGTTCAATCATCACGTCTTAGGTGTTTTTTGGGGTGGAGCGGGGTGGAATGGGGGAGGGGAGGGGAACGGAGGTAAAAGGGGGGCTCGTTGTAGACTAGGTTTGGTGGTCCGTTTTAGATGTTTTGGCTTAAAGTTTGTTGTTCAATCATCATGTCTTAAGTATTTCTGGTCGGCCTTTTAAGTTTTATTGCATAATCATTCAATTGCGTTTTCCCTTCTCGAACGTCTCTGCTTAATTGAGTTTCCCCACCACACTTGTTTCGAGTGGTACTTCCCCCTGTTTCTCTTTTTTTTTTGGGTATTACCTTCACGTTGGGGTTCATTTCTTCTTTGCTATGGACAGTTTGTTTTGAAATTTTTTTGTTTCCAGTTTTGGTTTATGGAGGACGACATGTTTTTGTAATCTTTGGTGCGAGGCTGTGGTGTTGGCGTTAACGTCCTAGTCGTCGGCTAAAATTTGTAGTGGTTTCTCTGTTGGTGACTGTGCTTGATGTGACTCTCAAGCCCTTTTTAAGGGTGATCCCTGGAGAAGATCACTTTGGAGTCATCTCCAAATGCTGGACTAAGCTTTGGGAGAGGAGCTAGTTTTCCCTTTGACTTTAGAGGGGAGGCTATTGAACAGGCTTTTGTTTTACTCTACAACTTTGGAACATAAAAAAAGGAAGGAGAAAAAAAGGGAAAAAAATATGAAGAAATGTATAAATATCCTAAGTTGTGATTGGTGTTTAGTTTATGCTATTTAGATAGGTCAAGGTTACTTTTACTTGATGTTTCTTGGAACAATTTTAGCTCAATTCTTTTTTTCTTTTTTTTTTTGTAGATTTTGTTAGTTCATGCTACATAGGATCAAAAGTAAAAAGAAGCCTGCTATTTCCCTTGTTAGCAAGCCAAACAATTCTGATCCAATGTTGAATCTGCTTTAAACAAACTGATCAAGTATGAATTTAGCGTAATTAAGAGATATGTTCAACAACTCTTCATTCTTTCAATATCGTTTTAATGGACTAGAGCAATTCTTCTGCGTTCTTGGAAATTAAAGTAGTAGCTACTCTCGTAACTAAGAAATCAAACTCTTGCTTATCTAGAATGGAAAGTAGCTAGGCATGCTCTTGTAAGTAATGGTGAAAACTCTTGCTTATCTAGAATGGAAAGTAGCTAGGCATGCTCTTGTAAGTAATGGTGAAAGATATGTTATGCCCAAAGCATGTGTCTGCTCTTATAGTTGATTCTCTCTGATCGGTGATACGATGTTTCTATTATTAACCAGAAAAGGAATCACATATCCTTTTGAAAGAGTGAAGCAGTGTTTTCTACTGTTACTCGTAGATGCTTACAACCTTCAAATAACGGCACATGTTCGCTATAGATGTTTATGGGTCGCATTTAGTGATGCTAAAAAATGTTATAAGACTTTTTGTTGAAGATGTAAACAAATTGAAATGCCACTAAACATGTCTGGCAACGATTATATGTTTTGAATCATTTTTGGGTGCTACCTGGTTGAAGTCATACAGCGACAATGAGATACAATGACCGCTAACCGAATTAGAGAATTATCTCAACGACATATATTGCATCAATCCACCAAGTCCCATATTCGTTAAAAGCTTTATTTGGGCTGTTTCATCTCTTTTCCTAAGAGTCACTTTGACGTTGCATTTAAGTCTCTTAAAATCTCTTTTAAAAAGGTAAAAGCAATTGATTGACATGTTTGCATACAAACTGCTTCTAGGTTTGAGCATCTCTCCTCTATGTTTATTTGCTGGTTATCACTCCCGAAGAACAAAAGCAAACCCAAACTCACCTTTCAGTCATTGGAATTTTCAAGGCGGAGATCTTGAAATCCATCAAGAGAATGAAGAAAATCTAGCACCACCACCTTACATTCCAAAGATATCACTTTAGCTTGCTTGAAAATGGGTTAGTTTGAACATGAAGAAGCTGGGCATGGAGCTCACGTCTCTCTTTTCTAGGTCTACTGAGTCCATTAGTAGGTTTCAAACTTCAACGAAAAGGACCACCAAATTCCCAAGGCGTGCATGCAGAAGGGAAGCAAATATTCTTTTTCTGCGTCTTTCTCGTTGACCCAAAACCTAGCTATGTACTCGCATAAAGTATATTTGTCACATTTCCTGTTGCCATGTAACTTGTGTCACACGTTGTCTCTAAGAAGATGTCTCATGGCAACAATCTCTCTAACAAGAAAGGAGAGTTTCGTTCGCCCCTGCTATTATTATAGCTTTGAGAACCATCTACAATCTGTTTTTATTTCATATTGCTTGAAGGAGATTTGATTTGCAGAAAGAGAAAGGCGCTTTCACGTCTTCTTAACCTAAAACGACGGGTGACCAGAAAGGCCTACCTTCTGGAGCTTAATTATGCCCCCAACTAGACGAGTGTTTGAGTTGTCTCGAGTACTAAACATCGGAAAAAGTTGAATGGGCATCCATATATGTAAAGATGGCGTCGTTGTACTAGGATGAGACGGGAGGAATAATAGAGGTATTAGCTTTGCACATTCTTTAGATGGAGGTGAGGGTGGTCCATTTACCATATATGTCCCAAGATGCAAGAGGTCACTTCTCACTAGCTAGCCGCCCTATGTAGCAACTTGCCCATTCTCAGCTTCTTTGTCATCCAACCTTCTTACAAGTTCCTTTCAGTCAGTAGATTTCCATGGTGCACAACCATTTTTTTCCTCTCAAAACCACATCAAACTGATCGAGATCTCTCTTAGATGCACAAAGAGAGACAGCTGAAAGGGAAAGAATGGCCGCCTGCGCGCAGCCTGCATGCATGCGAGTGATATGCAAGAATATGTAGATGGAGATGCACCAAATCATGCTGGTGTATTCATGATATCACCATTAACCTAGAATCTACTGCTATTTGAACATGTGAAAGCAACAGCTAGATTGGTTTCCAAGTCATGTACGTGGATCGGTGCATGATCATCTGGTAACGAGAGGTAGCGAGACCAGAGTCCATAATTAGTTAAGATGGGCGAAATTTTGACTTCAACGCACAGAAAGTACTCGGTAGGGTTGTAGGAATATAGCTATAACCTCATGTATAACAACAATTAATGGTCACTAGATGTAGTTAATTGATGACTCTTCAGCTAACACTTTTAGTGACCATTTTAAACAGCCTTTTTTTAACGTCACTAAAGACATTTAACGATCATTAATTATTGTTATACATGAGGTTGTAACTATTATCTTACCACCCGGATAACATCCAAAAATTGCTCCAACATAAAATGAACTATTGTTATACATGAGGTTGTAACTATTATACATGAGGTTGTAACTATTGTTATACATGAGGTTGTAACTATACATGTGGAATGCTGCAGGTAGTAGATTAATTTTCACAATGTTTTTCAAACTTTGTCAAGTAATTTTTTCTTGGACTTCTAGTGATAGTTTGAGGAAAATGTATTTCTCTTCTAAATGTGATCCTAATTACTTTCGTCCAAGTAGTAAAATCGAAAGAAAAAGCCAATCTTTGCAAATCCTTAATTGAATGAACTTGCTCCAAGTCCCTAACCATTCTTAGGCAATGGAAATATAAAGACGAACCACAAAAGTGTAATCAAGTGTAATGGAGTTTAGATACTTTAGAGTAAACAAAGTAACTCCACGAGCGAGCAAGCGAATGGAAAGAGTAAAAATAATTCATTGGCAGCGCCAATATCTCGTGTAATTCAAAAATGTAAAATTCAGTCTTCTAAGCACTAAAATTTTTTCGATTCATCAAAAAATTAGGCTAATCTTTTGCTCTGAATAGGGAACCTCACATTACAAAACATCATAATACTTGGTCTAACCAATTATTCTCGTAAAGAAAAATGGAGGACGATCTCCATCTGTGGAGTTACTCAAGGAACTCTAGAAGATCTCTTTCGTGTTTACCGTGTCTATTAATAGTAGCCTAGTGTCACGGACTCGTTGTGTGCACAGGAGTGCTCATGGAAATATAGGCATTGTGCCACAACACGGGCTTGGCGTGTAATGCCATGGCCTAATGCACTGCATTGTGCACAACCTATACATTCTCGAGACAATCGGGGATCAATTAGAAAAACAGCAATGGGGGCCTCATTTAAGTATAGTCGGTCAAATCTGCGTGAGAATCTCTAGGTCTGTGACAGTAGGTAGAGAAGAGTTGGATAAGAAACAGCAAGATCAAACATGTATTCATGCAGCATGTTTATACTTGCTCGAAAATAAGGATTAGGGTCAAGATGCTTATCTACAATTTCATTTTGGGCAACTTTTTCGTTTGTTCGTGCTAAAATACTCAGATTCGTTTGGCATAATGTACTAACTGAGTCCTACTCTTCCACTCAAATTTGGCAAATCAAGTTGCAAGTTGATTAAAACTTGTATAATCTGCATTACTTGCCACAGATGGACTCGTACAATTCTGGAAATATATCAACTATAAGACCTAGTGACAAGATTCCAAGTTGGTCTTCCCACGACTAGCTAGCTTGTAGTTTATCATTCGATGGCCAACTGGGGTGGAGGTTTACAGGATCCAATTATTGGCCAGACAAACGCAAGCACGTAGCTTTTAGTTGATTACCAAAAGTAATTCTGACTACTGGAATTACAGAACTAAGACCATGTAGACATCTACAAAAAACTAAGTGAAAAAGGCATATTACTTCAAAACCTAGGTTGACATTAGCAGCTGTTCCTTTTCTCCTTTTTACTATCTTGCAAGATTTACATGCAGCATAGACCAAAAGCATGTAGCTCCATTGGAACTGTCAACTTTAGGGGAAGAGGCTGACCTGCTCAATATGATATCAACACGATCCACGCCCCCGAGATCCGTTTTGGAGTTCTCGACCTTGAGATTATCAGGCATTGTATGGTGTCGTCTGACTACGTCTAGTTAGCTCGGTTATGATAACTCTGCAAGTTCCTTCATTAGTGATACAACGTCAGCTGATGACCCAAGAAGATATCTGGCACTTGATCGCTTGCGTCCTACAGCACAAGAGAAATAATTTTCACTTTTAAGATCGAGCACCGATGATCCTTCCTGCAATGTCAATCTGTCCCGCATTTTAGACCACCAACCAGCTCCGTTTCCGTTACTGCTAGTTCTCTTGTCTGAGTTTGGAAAGGATTTATAAGGGGTGTTACTGCAGCGTGCCCTAAATCCATTTGTCCCTATTGGACGATTAGAAGCAGATCCGTTGACAGGATTCCCTATGTTGGCTCTTGCTGTCGTTGCTAGTCCAGCAGGAAGCTCTGGCTCAAAAAAGGTATAGATGTCTTCATCCTGAGCCAAAACAATTCAATTGCAAAAGTACGTTAATCTGCCCATCTGAAGAAAGCAGTGAAGTGTGTATGTCTCTGCGTATTGCGATTGTACTTTATCGATTTTAATTTGTTTCTCATAAAATGTGTTAACGAAAGAGTAGGACTCAACACTATGAAGTATGAGATTAGTAAAGGAGATCAGGCCCATGATGTGCTGGTAACTACCAGTGAGAAAAAAATTGACAATACAACGATCTTTGAAAAAAATTGGGATATTGATGCAGTGATTGGAAGATTTGCGGAATCGGGGTTTGGATTATTTTGATTTAATGCAGATTTGAGGGGATTCATGGAAACCCTTCTTGGCCAGACAGTCAATAGTGATGTGTCAGCCGCAGAGTCAGAAAAATTGACAAGATCGGCTCTCGCTCTATCAAAAAATAAAAAAACGAGGACTTATCTGAAAGTCACAGTGGTGGATGGCCCATTATAGTGGTTTAATTGTATTCCATGAGATCTTTTCTTACAGCTGGTGCAGTCATGGGCTTTCGATAGGGTAAGCAATGTGGAAGAAAGCGAAAACTCTGATACCATTCTGTATTTTCTATGACATGAATCACAGCTTACATGTTGTAAGACTTCAACCTTCACATTACGCAATGAGATGAGTAAGGTTGCTACTAATTCTAATTGCCTTTTTGGTATGTCCTCTTGCCAGTTAGTTTAGATATGTTACATTCAATAGAAGAAGAGATAGACTCAATTTGATGCAAGAACTTGTATCTGAACTGAATTGCTCATTTACCTTCTCATCGGTTATTTCAAGGGCAGAGTCTTGGCACGCAGCAATAGTATACAGTGTAGAATTTTTGTCTATTTAATTTTCAGTATAGCCAGGTTACGAATTCTATATTAATTGACTTAGAGGAAATTATTTCAGAAAGAAAACTTTTGACAGTTGGATTCTTGGATAGCAGAAAATTTATCTGTACGATCTTTTTTAGTTTCAAATGTTCTATAAAAAAATTTACAAGTAAGAGAAAAAATTAAGAAAAATCTATGGAGTTTTTAAGAAGTTCTTCAAGAAATGAGTTATACAATGTTTAAGTACAAGGTGCCCTCGAACAAGCAAAAAAATGTAAATACTTGTAACAAGAAGAATGCTGCAAAAACGTGTCAAAGATCACATACCTTCGGTAAAAAGTGCCCGATACACAGCACATAATCAATGGGTGCCTTCACGTCTTTGTTATGAACAATTTCCCCCAAAATACGGTCAATTGCTGCACCCTGAACATAAACAAACGAGAATGTAACAACGCATTCGACTACATTATGCAGCAAAAATATAAGCTTCCTAAACAAGGAAAATATATGCACCTTTGTGACACCAACAGCTCGGACCTCAACAGATCTGCCACCTTGAACAACTTCTACAGAAGCATTAGAGATTGGGCCAGTCCACAAGTGCTGCAGCATATCCTTTGCTTGAAGCCTTCCAAACTCAACATCTGCATTGTGTTATTAAGTATTATCCAGGACGCAGAACTGAATAAAAATATCATAAAGCATGATAGAATTATTTTTTTTTTGGAATCAGAGATGAGGTTAATATATGATCAGTCACCTGCGTACTTATAGTTCCACACAAGTGAAGTCTCGCGGGGCTCAAAATGAGACCGGGGTGTTCTCTCAGTGAAATACTCGAAAACATGCTGTCACGATGGACAAGAATCACACTTGGAGGCCACAAATTTCATATACATAAGATGGAAAACAATTATACATGAAAACCAGTACAACATTTTGCACCTTTACACTGTCAACCCAATCCATGTGCAAGTTTTCTGGCATTGTTGTCATCCACTCTCCTTTAGTAGGACGTACAAACATCCCGTGTTCTGCTGCCAACCACAGGTTGTACTCGCCAAAACTCTGTAAAATCAGTCTGTCACGGGAAGAGTTTGCTAAAGACGGAACAGAGGAGCACTAGCAAAAGTAGGGTACCTTGTCCAGGACACTTCTTTCACTTCCACTAAGGACTACAATCGTTGTCTTAGGGTCGTTGCAAAGCTTCTTCAAGGGTTCTCTAAGATCTGGGTGCAATTTAAGTTCCATCTCTTTGAACTGATCAACCCTTCTTCCTGGGGCATCGACGGGTTCTGTTAATGTTGCATTGAATCCCTATGGATTGGAAGGAAGATTGGAATTAGATTGTGTTGCCAAACAACACATTTTTTAAGGTGGAGCACATGAGGCATGGCCTGTTTATAAAGCACATCATCAAGCAAGAAAACATTCTTAAAGTCATACGTGGACAGTAATCATCTTGCTGTAAGAGATTGAAACACTCCATTTCAAGATACTAAAAAACTCTTCTACCCAACAAAATCTATAAACTGCTAATATGTTCAAATTTGTTACTTATTTTGGCAAACAAGCATTGCATCAAGAGTAGCAGTACAACTAGACTCACTTCCGTGAGTAAGCCAAACCCATGTGCATGTATCTTGATCATCAAGGTGGTGGCTACATTAAAAAACGATTACACCTCTAAGGCTCTAACACCATGTCAAGTGTCAACAATAACTGTTCCACACTCTTAAGCATCTAACCACATTATGTCAGCAGAAAGCGGGTACTTTTTAGTAATTACAGTTCCATCTGCACATATACTCGCTTCCGCACAGGAAATCTGATTAACATAGGGAAGCAGTTAAGAACTTCTTAATCTAATAAGTTAAAAGGGTAGAGTCGATTTTATCTCATGCTTCCACCATCTGTCTTTAGTCCTCATGAGAAGTCAAAGGAACAGAGGAAATAGCTTCAGTGTGAAGATCACAAAGAGGAGAAGCTGCAAAGGTTCCACCCATAACCAGTTACATGTAAAATGTTTGAAAGGTCTTTGAGACTATAAGGAACCCTTCATTATCAAATGAATACAGTAGATGCTATCATAAAAGTGTAATAACTTCTTATTGGGATAGCTCCCAACACGTTCCATGTATTAATAAGGGCTTACCCCAGTGCATGGTGTCTCAATAATGCAGTGACTTGGGAGGAGGAAACTATAGATTACCAGTATAAGCAATCTATTGTTGGATTGCGAGTAACACTGAAGCACATCTCTTGTCCGAAGTAAAGGTGGGATCTGTCTGGTCCTCATCTGAGCTTCAACAACCGAATCGTTAAGTTCACTACACCAAAGCAAACAATAATGTTAGCCTGCTAGGCAATATTTAGGGTGATGTCAATATGCTAAACAACAATATTAGGTTATGCATGGGGAGGAACTGTATAACCGATGCCTGCATATTCAGGAAGAGTACTGTTTTTCATGGATAGACTTTATGGCAAACTAAAAGCTAAAATGGAGAACAATTTGGTCGTATCCTCATTTTGAACAACTCACACTTGTCTTTTGACATCCACAATTTGCATTCTCGATAAAAGAAAAACACAGGTGCTCATATAACACATTCTTTCTTTTTGTCTTCTTTCCAATTGTGCTTGATCATTTCAACATACTCTCCACATAACACGATTGTCACGTTCTGTCAGAAGTTATCACCCAAGTCAACATCAGCAAAAAATCTTTTTTCTCTCAGCTGAAACCTTACACAAGGAAAATACTATCTTTTTTCTCTAGACTGTAGACTAGGTCCAAACTTTTATGTCTATGATGTTAGAGACTTACAACTTAGAAGTATAGGTGTGTAGCACGGAAATCGCTTGAGAGAAGATAGATATCCTAGTCTACAGAATCCCTTCCTGTGTCTGGATTAGATACAAAGTTTGGACTGAGAAGATTTAGTTGTTTCATTTAAATGACTACCATGGTATACTCAGCATGACTAGGACACTTCCACAGTATCTTGAAGTGAGTTGTCTGTATGATGAAGTAAATAATCTATGCAGTCTTTTAAGGAGATACGGACAAAAGGGTAGATATACATAGAGCAGCCTCATTCTATAATGCTGAAGTCGCAGGCCTGTCAATCATGATCTTGAAATGAAAAGAAAAGTGGAATAGTACGAAGCAGCATGACACTGCAAAGGGAAAGACCTAAAAATGCTATAGGAATTTTAAAGCAACTGCGGTGAACCCCGAGGCTAATCTATCAGCAGTTTAAATTATTAATTTTCTTCAAGAATCCCGCTCATGTGCAGTCCCTCAAGAGAGGGACATCAACGTGATCTAATTAGTTTCACCAGTCTTGAATGATTTGCCCAATACAAACTACCTGATGACTCCTCTATGGGTTCGCAACCAAAGTGCCAACAGCCTCTCGACTTCCTCTCTTGATCCTCAGTGGCCAAACACACCATATATGTAAAATGGCTTCACACCCATCCTACAACATATCTTCTTCAACTTGCATTCCATTCGAAATGCTTGTTTGAAGGCTTCTACAACATTCAGCTTACTCTTCGTCCTATGTGTAGCATCCATGTAAAATATGAACTTCTTCAGAAATACTGACTCAGTATATTGAAATATATCTTTAACAGGAACTCTTGCCCTTCCGTGTTTGCATCCTCATTTATGCTCCTTGCCTTTCTGAGCTTGCCTGCAGATATCTGTTTTAATCCTACTTGACTTAAATCTCCTACAATATCTAACTAGATCTCATTAACCAACACCATGCCGTCCATAGACTGTATCGTGTTGCCTCATCTTGTATATGCCAGATGTTGTGAGCCTTCAGAAAAAGACAAAAAACCATCCACTGCATGAGGGTGGTTAGATGTATGCCCCTTACCCCAACTTTGTGGAAAGGCTACTTTCGCATCATGAACCCATGACCTTTCACAAAGGTCATAACTGAAGCAACATTGCAATTGCGCCAAGCCTCATATCAAAGATGAGCTTTCACAAAACCAAAACATATGGTGCAATCATTTTGGAACAAGAAAGAATTAAGTCATGACTGCAACATAAGAAGCACTAGGATTTCCCAAGTTATAAGATAATATTGTTCAGCCATCTATTTTGTAAATGTACCTTACAAAGGTTTCAGCCCATTCTTGGGATGTGTGAGTGGTCACATGCATGAAATTATGGTGGTGCCGTTTTTCTCTTTCATCAGCTGGCATATTTAAAGCATACCCAATAGATGCAGCAACTTCTGTGATGTTCCATGGGTTCACCAAAATCGCCCCAGCACCAAGAGATTGTGCTGCGCCTGCAAACTAGAAATAAGCACATTACTAAACAAACTATTATACTCATGAAGATGAAAAATGCAGGAAACATGGCGTATCATAAAGTATGGCAGATGACAAAAGAGATGACAAAAGATTAAGAAACTAAGTTCTAGAAAGAACAACAGGGGAGAGTGCTACCTCAACTAGTTTGGGACTAGGGCTTAGCCAAGTAGAGTTTGGTAAGTGTATACTCTAGGGAACAGGCATCCATACTCTAAGTCTCTAATTTTTCAATCTCAGAATCTCATTAATAATATGATCAATCAAACTTCTTAGGGTAGATGAATAATGGGCGCAAAGCATGCAAAGGTTTTACATGTTGCAACACCGAGGACCTTAAGCCATGTGAAAATAATCCATTAGATCCGTCTGAAACCTCATAACAAAGTTCTCCTCCTCATCTCAGCAATGTCTAATGCTTTTGTGCTTTTTCATAATTGGTACCATAGAATCTATTCAGGATGAACCGCGGGTCTGAGATCGCAAATTTATTATTACGAAACCTCTTGTAGTCAGAATTTACGCCTGTTTGGCTACATGATATATCTCTTAAACTAATCTTACTGGTGAAAGGATGGTCATGATATTTTCTCGTTAACGATTGGAAAGTGGTATTGTGCATGCACACATGCACGCGCGCACATACACATATTTTCTAGTGCAGAATAAACTTCCACACCAACTCAAAGAAGGGTGTAAACTAACTTACCTCACTTAGAATAAGAACCCCTTTTTTTGAGGCTTGGCAAGCAACAAACTCGTAGCTGACAAGATTCATTCCATCCCTCAAAGATGTGACTAGTGCTACATCTAAACAAGAGACGTAAAAAGGGAAATAAGATGACAGCCACTGTTAGAGTGCGACATGAAAGCAACTAGAACTTTGTTATATTTTAGTTATTTTATGTAGAGCATATCGTCCAGCAGCCAGTAAGTTTGCAGTATCAAATCACATGACACAAATGCTTATATGCAGTAGTAATCAGCATTATAAGTTAAGTGCTTCCCATGATGCAACCACTATATATTTCGTAATGTAAGAGGCACATCTTTGGTTCCTTAGTTAATAATTTAGTCAGAATGGTAATCGCAGAATAGTTGTCATTCGTTTTTACAAGACTACTATCCGGGCCAAAGCTCAAATATCTAGCATCCAAATATGAACACAGTGGGCATCTTGGAACAAGAAAATTCATGCAGAGTTGCTATCTCAAATGTAAGGCATTAGTTCAAAAGCCACGTTATATGCCGCAAAGGTCCCAGTTGCAATAACCTTGGTGAAGTACTCTACAACAATATGTCGCAAGCAACAAGAAGAATATGAAAAGATATATAATCCCAGGAAATTACTTCAAACAGAAAAAGAAAAATAGGGATATTTTTAAGCATAACAAAATGAATCCAATAATTGTTCAAGGGAGATGACCAAGCAATGTTAATATTCTACTTGGTTTAACCAGAGAGGCCAATCGCAGTAGGGATTTCAGTATCCCACTTTCAATTTAGTGAACATAATTTTTGAAGACAACAATAACAATATGCATTCGCCTACTTGTCAGTGAATTAGTTCACTTGGAAAGCAGAAAATCAGCTGAGTGTTAAGCATAACATCCCTAGATACTGAAATGATTCGATAAGAAAATCAGGTGGTTTCCCATTTAAAATAAGGCTAAGGCACCAATTGAATTATCAGGTAAATCTAAGAGAGAGCTTTGAACGGTTCTTCAAGTACTTTCATTGCCTCACTAAATTATTCGACTTATTTCCTAGCCAATCTGAACTCATGTTCATCTTAGTTTAGCAGTTGAGAGGGAAAAACAAAGAATTCTTCAAGATGCTACTTAATTCTGGTTTAAGAGTAACAATCCAAAATAAGTGAGTACCTTTAGAATATAACGCATTATTACTACATACTGTACGGCAAAAGATTTAGTACCAGTAACAGCGTACAGTGCACATAGTGCTTGAAAGTCAAGTGTTTGATCCTGTAAGAAAAGAAAAAAGTAATTTAGGGTATTAGACTGACTAGCTATAATGGTAATAAGGTATACAAAGCTTGAAGTCTCTCAAAGCAGTTGCTTGATTTCATGCTCCAAACGCAATTAAAAGAAGACAAAAACAGAGAAGAATATGGAATTAAAATTTCAAAAATCTTCAGGAAAAAGCGGCCATGTCGGCTGTTGTCATTGGCTCTTGTGGTGAGCATTGTCTCTTAAAGTGTTAAAGAGAACTTTCTAGCATATTATCTGTACCGAGTCAGCTAGCAAGGTGACGGCTAATGAAAGGATGACTTAAGAAGAGCATTGATTCGTTGAGCGTGATCACTCATTAAGGGCATTGTTTGTGTCGCACCAGGGGTGTGGCTTATCGAAAAGTAGAGGTAAACAATTGAAGGGAACTTTTTGGATGTTGTCAATACGCAAATAAAAGGACATAATTGTTAATATCAAGTATGAACACCTGTCGGGCACAAGAATGGATTAAGCTTCTCGGTCAAGTTTGTTTCCAACATGTGCAATTATATGTCTTTCCCATTGCTACAGTCGGCATTATCAAGAAAAAAAGACTAGAAAGAAGAAGAGTATGGAAGAGAGCACCAATGCTGCATTCCTGACAGAAGACCACTACTGATTGAAGAAGTTAAACTTCGACCCCTACAACTTAACCGGGGGAGGGAACCATTCACCTGTAAGGGCATCAATTTAGATCACTTGCTTCAAATATCAACCTTTGAAAACTTAGGCATCACCTCCCTTCTCGCCTGCATTCTTTCTACTTTGCCCTAAATTATTTTGTATATTGTGTAAAGACACTACTTCACTAGACTCGTGTCACGGTGTTTTGATCTATCTTCTTGTCCACACAGCTATTATAGTACATTATGTTTCCAGTTTCACAGCTGATTCAGTAAAAGATACAATGAATTTTTTTTTGTACAGTATGCAACTAAATAGAGCAATTTAAGAGTAGTTGAAACAGACTTGCATATTTCTGCTATTGCAACACACATCTTATTATCCTGTGACTTAAAAAATTTATGACACAAACAATTTCTGCGTCAGCTTTATTGACGTGTAATTCTATGTCCAGAAGATAAGTCGAAGAAGGTAAAGAGGCAGACCAGATGATGTATTGGAACAGCTGTTAGAGTTCCAAACCTTCCATTAATGCGCCCCACAATTTCATGAACTTGGCATGTGAGCTTTTGGTCTGAAAAAACAACAAATTATGTGAACATAGTATGCAATGTTAACCTAAAATCATTGATATTAACATTGCAGCCATCATTACGAACTGGCTTTAATGTAAGGTCGATGGAGCGTAAAATTTTGGAGTTGAGTAAGGTCCTTGATCTTTCATTAATTTGAAAAGGCAAATTAATCAAAGCTTTTAGGGTTTGGATACTTGTATATCATATGTGAACGATATGGGGTTAATTAATGAGAGTAGGAAATGGGTGAATGCTATGTTAGAGTTACTACTTCAACATCCATAGTAGGTTAAGCATAACTCATGGGCAACACTAAAGTTATTATTTTCTTCGATTGATATTGCATAAGAAAGAGTCGCAAGAAAAGATGAGGGAGCACTTCAACACGGTTTGCTCGTAATCAATGTGGGCATTTAATGCCCTAGTGAGGAAAGTGAGTTGTGTCAAGTTGATAAGGTAAGACAAGATAGAGGCAGAGCTAGAGTCACGAAGAAGAAGTAATCTCACTTGCTCTACGAATTGATCAGATAGTATTTGTAAAGGATCCATGTAGCCTACGCAACTAGTTTAGACAAGGCTTAGTTAAGTTGATTTTAGTCAAGAGTCAAGGAGGCTGCACTTCCTGTCACATGTGAAGGCCAGAGGATAAATAGGGGCAGGATTGGCAACTAAAATAGAAATACAGTGATGCTATTTACTTGTTTCTGTGGTATACTTTTAGCTTTTAGGTTGTCATTTCTAAAGAATTTTCCTTTTCATTGCCTTGTAAGAAATAGCAAAGGACAATGAAATAATTTCAAGAAAGGTACTTGACAAAGCTCTATGTTCTTGGCTCAAAACTTTACATTTCTCTATATTTTTTTCCTTTGATATGCTAGGAAATTTCTTTTCCAAAAGGCAGACAGAGGTTCCTCCCAAACATCAAGTCTCTGAGAGTTGCAGCACTTGGCAAGTGGAACAGTTAGACAGACCAACAAGTAGTATGATCTTCATCCGTACATAGAGATTAGAGCAGTGGTTCATGCTACATTGCTACATAAAGAAAAGAAAGAGAAGATGACGATGACAATCAAACTTACACTCAGGAACATCAGTCCTTGTTGGCACAGCAATTTGTAGCAAAACGACTTTGTCACGCCAATGTGGATTTTCTTCAAGGAACTTCTCAAATGCCAAAATCTTCTGGGGAATTCCCTTAATCATATCAAGACGGTCAACTCCTAACATTACCTGGCCCATAGAGAGCAATAAATACTTTCAGTAAAGCATTGGCAACACTTGACTTAAAGAACTAGGCGTAAGTCCACTATGGGAAGAAAAAAGATAACGGAGAAGTCATATGGAGCTCAGCGTGGAGCATAGTATCCAAGTACTGCAGCTTTTGCTGTGTTCCATAGCAAACCAACTTGTGATTCTTCATTCATGTTGGGAATTATGTTGGGGATGAATTATCAAAAACACATTGTGTGCATGTTTAATTATCTTATTACAGCCTCTTCGCTGAAGTTCTATTACATAGGCTTGGTATGAGTGCTGGGAAAACATGTTTCCCCAATTTCCATCTCCAAATACACGGGATTCGACAATATTGGAACTCATTACTATATACTAATACCACTTGTTCCCAAGATAAATGGTGCTCACTGCAACATTTAGTCTAGGAACTCCACTAGGACTAAAAGGTTCTCTTTGGTTTTTCCATGTAGTGATAATAATGAAGGTTATGAGCTTGCTCAAAAGGTCAGGTAACCGGAAGTCCAAGTGCTTTTCACGTATACAAGTTATTCTATTCCCGCTGAAGTAAAAGCAGCTAACAACAGGACCAAGCACTGGGACCTTCAGGCTAAGATCTTTATCCATACTATCACCAGGAAAACCAGGATTCGATTCCCTTGTCACTGGTTGAGAAGGGAAAGGAAGTGAATTTACGAGCGGAATGGGAGACAACTTCAAATATAAGTTTGAGGGAGAGTATGGTTATATGATATCAGCACAGATGACATAATTGAACGACTCTCAGACAGCTTAACGTCTTAGCAAAAAGTCTTCAACAGAAAAGACGTAGCACTGCAGCACTTATCTACTTTTGATTTGATGCCTTGAGAAGATATAGTGGATATAAGCAATGGTAAGCTTATAGTTCCCCTGTGTTGTAAAATAGAAAATTTTCAGGTGGCACATTTGAATGACAAAGAATTGGAACAGAATAGAACTGGAATTCTAGTAGCAGTTATTCCTCCCTTGAGTGTCCTACATGGGCATAAATGCCTGCAAAAATTTGAAGCCCGTAACAGTGTATGCCGCATCAGGATGAATTTCAGACCATAAATTTATAAGAACACCACGGATAAGCCTTCAACTGAGGAAAAAAATATTAGCTTTCTGGAAGCGAATTTCGTTAAACATAATGAATATGTACACCATTAAAGAAGGCATCCACATAATTAACCAATGGGGAAAGGATAATAGGTCAATCATTTGTATAGTTTACGCATTTCAACAATGCACAAGAAAAACACAGAGTCGTCCAATAACGAATTGTTATAAAGAAATGATGAAGCCTTAGAATGCCAGTTCTAGTATTTGAGTACAGGTACATTTCACAACCTGAATTGGACTAAAATCAACATGTATATGTCCTAAAATAACGGTACAGACATGCAAAAGAGAGCGACACCTACCTTTCGGCCCGCAAATCTATCTTGAAATTCTTTGATGTGATCCTTCACTTTAGGGAGTTCAAGAGCTCGAATGAACCGATCAGAATCTATCCCAATAGGAAACTGCATTTTCAAGTTCATGATCATGATGAAGAATTCAGGAGCTCCATATAATACAGTACCGATTTTCCAATTGCATAAAAGGGAGAAAAACATGACATTGGGCAGAAACAACAAATACCGCAGCCACACGAGTAAGCTTTCCTTGATCCTCCACTCCTTCTGGTGTACCCTCAAGCCCAAGAATTCGAGTACAAGCACTAACAAAATGCCTTGCATAGTCATAAGTGTGGAAGCTGGAAGAGGAAATCAGAAAATTATAAACACTTATGACCTTGAGAAGTTAAATAATATGCAAAACTTGAATTGCTATAGTACTTCACAAGCTGTTCCTAGACAAATGCTTGATCCATGTGAAAGCTATAACCACAGACTTCACGAATCTACTTCACATGCACATATTCATATAATTTTTTCTAGTCTGCTTCATATAACACATTGACGCCTAAAAATGCCCAGCTAAAAGAACTTCGGGTTGATCAAATTGTTTTCTTCAGTTTCTCTGAGAGAAGTCTTTATTACCAACAGCCAATGATTTTGCCAAACTAATATGGATGTCAATGATGATTGACCCCATATGTCCCAGCAATAAACAAGCAAATTTGAAGAACTTGAATAATTTGGTCCTAGACAAAAAAAAACGCATATTATGGCAAAAAGGATGCAGACCTCCTCAATATACCAATAATTTCCTTCCTAGGCTTGCAAACAGCTAGTTGCAGACCATAAACCCGTTCTAAAGTTTGAAATTCACCCCAATTGTTGAATAAAAAAAAGAAAAAAATATAAAAGCAACACATATTTTAACTAGTAATGTGAATATGTAAGACCTACCCAACTAGATCTGCAGCAAGAACAGATCGTAGCAGCTCTGATCGAGATGGCAATGTCCTGTGAATTTCAGAAGAAGGGAAGGGTGTATGGAGAAACCAACCAACTTTCATTTCGTTGTTATAATCTTTTAGGCATTTTGGGAGAAACATTAGATGGTAATCATGGCACCAAACCACATCACCCTCTTCATAATGCTCATTTACCACATCAGCAAACATTTGGTTAGCCTTCTTGTATGCATCAAACTGAGACTGGAAACCACGAGTGGTTGCAAGACGGTCTTCTTGTGGAAGCCCAAGATAGTGAAAAAGAGGCCAGAGAATGTTGTTACAATAGCCATTGTAATATTGATGAACAATCTCTTCATCAAGGAAAACTGGGATGCACCTCTGCATTCAGTAACACAATCTAACCATGAATGTTGTGACTAACAGTTGTAATATAAGCTTGCGGACTATGTAAAATTCATAATCAATGGCAGAAGCATTCTGGGACCAAATTTGACAACCTTTTCGGCTAAAGCTTTAGTAAGTGAACTCTGTCCAATTTCATCAGGTACATTTACACCAGCCCAACCAATCCATCTGGCTTCAAAGTCATTTACACCTTCAAAAAGAAAATTGAGCACCACTTAGAAGCACCGGACTGGTTGATAAATGTTCTCGTCATTACCAATATTCAACCATCAAAGAGATGAAGAACTTAAATGGAAAAACATTTAAGTGAATACCAAGCATCAAATTTACAGGGAATCCAGCTTATACTTACCCAAAAGTGCCCTGACAAGGCCTCCTACACTCATTTCTAGTGCCCATGAGTCCGCACCCCTTCTTACTGCAGATACAGGCAGCCGATTAGCCACCACCAATAAGCGTTGCTTGGGAGGCTGTCCATCCTTCCTCTCACGTCCATCAGCAAGCTCTCTTGCTGCTGCAATCCCTTCCAAGAACTCTTCCTGCCAGTTATCACCTTCAGTTGACAACGGGCCATCCCCAAAAACATCCACTTCCCGATTGCCATCTCTAACCTCCTCATTAGGATGGGAAGACCAATTGGATTTCCTTAGCTCCCTTTCCCTCAATTGCCTCTCCAATCTAGTCCTAGGAATGGCAGAGTTATAGTTATACTTGTTTCCTGGTATTTGTGAGCTCTGTAATTCAGCCTGCAATTGAAATTTTAAACAGCAAGTCGCACAAACGTGGGTACTCATCCAAACTGTAAATCATTCTAGTGTACCCAGATAAATTACTTTACACTAAACAAACAAAATTAGTACTCATTTGAAGTCTAAGCAGTTTCTTACTGCTTCAAGCATTTGGATGCACTTGACCCCAACCCCACTCCTACCCCAACCCCTTCCGCACACACACCCACACCCACACATACACACACACTTCAGAATCAATCCAACTAATTATCAAAATCCATTATCTAGTTAATCATTTAACATTTACTGAACTTGGTACGTGGGAAAACCAATTATGGTTGCGGCATTCTTTTTCTAGAAGAAACTTTAAAGTAAAACAGGTAACAATTATCATAGAAAAAGAAAAACTAGGGGGAACAAAAAACGAGAGAGAGAGAGACGGGGAGGACATTTGAAGCAGATTGCATTTCATGAGAAAATTGCATCAGGAGTAATCTGATCCAAGTATGACAACGAACACGAGTATATAGGTTAGAGTACAGTGATTCTTGATTTTCACTAATTAAAGAAACACATATATCTACATTAACATAAAAACAATCAAGAAATTAAACAATGTAGTGTAAAAATTATCCATGAAGATATCAAGGCCAATCGAAACTCATACTCAAGCAACTTACAAAAAAGCATATAAAATCTAAACCCATAAATACAAGAGAAAAATCTTTTGAGGAATTCGAAGTGGGTATAGATGAAATTGGAAAATAAAAACTGGGTTGGCATTATTACCAAATCTTTTTGCAGAATGCCAATCTCTTCAGATGATTTGACCGTCATCATGAATTCTTTACACAAGCCCTACTCTCGTATAAAGCCGGATGGGCACTTGCCCATATATAGACGAGAGCAAGTTGGCAAAAAAACCGGATATTTTTGGGTGGCTGTGGTCGAGAAATTAGAGAAAAATCTCTCTATATATGTAAAGTGTATCTATATCCATGTGTAGATATAGAGAGAGAGGGAGAGAGAAAGAGAAGGACAGAGAGACAGTGTAGAGGGATACAACTCATATATAACTGACTCCTTAGTTTCATATAGCGCACAGCTTTTAAGCCATGCAAATGCAGGGAGAGTTGGCACCAAACACTGCATTCAAAATATTGTTTTTTATACAGAAAACACCAACAATGCCAACATTGCACCTACACACAGGATTCCCAGGTAACAACTTTCACATAGTTTTGCAGCAATGATTCCTGTGAAATTAACATGGATTTGCCATTTGAGGGCATAGAGCGTTGTATAAGTGATCCAACTAAGGATAGATCTTTATCATATGGAAAATTTAAGTTGTAACTCGACAGTGGATAAGTTGTTTGTGACTTACCCTTCAAAATAACGTCGTTTTAGATAACTTTTTCAAGGTAACTAGTGTGATTTTGAAGACACGCCACATGCATGTTAATTAGGTGTAGCAAGCAACATGTTTCATTGTTTTTATTGTTTTATGTCGAAGCGGTGAAGATCTCAGTAACTAACAAATAATCGCACCCATATATTATTTATGTGTCACTGGCAACAAGTTCTCAAAATCTGATATAATAGAAATTATACTCCGTATCAAAATAAATAATCACCATAACAACTAAGAAAATGCTACTTTCGTTCATAAAGGTGGAAGTTCTGATGAATACTATCCCAATAAGAAGGGTTTCTATTTTCAGAATGAAAACATTATTACCGACTCTCCTACTAATACCTGAATAGGTTAGAAGACTTTTTTCCTTACTAAACTTCACAACATATTAATGAGTAAGATGCATATATTTGGATCACAAGTTCGTGAGGCATAAAGACTTAGTGATAGTGAAACCTCTTTGTGAATTTACTTGGATTGTGAAGCTAGAGAACGATAATATTTGATCAATCATGGCTGGAGGTAAGTCATTAGTATTGTTTTATTCTGTAAATGCTAACAGTTGGTTTCAGAGCAACTCTTGACCATATTGATTAGCATTGTTGTTTTTTTATATCCATATATGGAAATCATATTAATTGATTAAGTTCTAGTAACCGGGTCTACTAACTTTATGCATCCATTTGGTTATGTTTGTAAATGTCTTAAGAGTTGACAAATAGAACAAAATGTTTGAGATTTGATGGCCTTATTTTTAAATTTTAATCATTTATCTAGAAAGTTTGTAATAGGCCATGATGAATGTAATTGTTTATTTTTAGATACATTTCCACGAAATGTTTCAAGATATTTGATGTACGCCACCGCGAGAACTTCATCACTTTGTTATGGTTGGTGATTATCACAATTTAAAGCCAAGGCTAGATCCATTAGTATTTTTGGTTAGTCGGATAGGCTCATTATATTCAAAAATAAAAATAAAAAGATATTGAAATTTATCATAAATAATTGAAGTAATTGGGCGTGAGAACCAAATGAATCGAAAGATTCATGTTTGGTACAGGATTGGACAGATTCTTCATGTAAAAGTTTGCGACTAGAATTTGTTACTTTGATTAATTTGCAAATTTTTAATGATAAATTTTTGGGATAATTGCGTAAAATACCCCTGTGGTTTGAGGTAGTTGCAAAAAAAAACTCTTCCGTTACAAAAATTGCAAGAAGACACCTAAGATTTAAAAAGTGTTACACCTGTCAACTCCCGTAACGGAACGAAGAAAATGACTAAATTATCCCTCCATATAAACTGTAATTGTACGTAATTGTAGATCTAGGGTTTTTCTTTTGTATGTATGGTGTTGGTATTAGGCATGAGGCATAGGGGCAGCTTGTGGTGGTAGATTAAGAAGGTGGTGCCGGCGCAAGTATAGGGTTGATGGCGGGGTTGGCGGGCCGCGACGCTGGTCATGGTGGGTGGACAGGGCCAGTGGCGAGCGCCTAACGGGGCTTGATCGAAATCCTTATTGCAGCGACGCAATTGGATATGCTCGGGTTTTGGCTATTGAATCAAGCTTGTGGCAGCGACGCAATTGGATATGGTTTATGGCGGCGCAATCGGTCGAGCAATTGGATAGGGTTGATGGTGGGCTTGGCGGGGACACAAGTCGCTGGGGTTGATCGCGGGGTGAGCGGCGATGTAAGAGGTGGGGGATATGACGGGGATGGCGACGTGGAGTTCGCAGTGGTGGCGACGAACTTGGCTCCAGTTGATGAAGGCGCTAGCGGCAGTGGCAGCTGCGGCAGGGCTGGGTGGTGGCCGAAATGGGTGGCGGCGGCGGTAGATGGGGCTGGGTGGGGGCGGCGGCTAGGGTTTTGGTTGTTGAGGTGGTGGCTAGGGTTAGGGTTTGATTGGAATGGAGAAGAATTTGGGACTTGGATGGGAGAGAAAAAAAAACAGGGTAATTTAGTCTTTTTAATATATTAAAATTTATCAAACGCATTTTTTAAGAAAGTGAATATCACGCGTCGTCAATTTGGACGATTTCTCTAACGGTTGCAACAGAATGAATATCTTATGTGTCTTCTTGCAGTTTTTGTAACGGAAGAAATTTTTTTGCAACGACCCCAAACCACAGGGGTATTTTACGCAATTATCCATTATTTTTGTAAAACATCATTATAAGTGTTACGGTAACAGTTACGTTAACATGAGGATTTGTTAAGGGATGATGTTATTTGTAAAGTTATGAGTATCAATGTGATTTTAAAAATTGCCACGGCGTTTTAATTCACCTTGATTTGTGATTCTTATTTGTTAATTGCATCAAGTTTAAAAGCAACTAGACTTAGAGGGCGTTTGAGATTGATTTTGGGATGGTCAAACCTGATTTAATCTATATTAAATCAGGTTTGTGGGTGTTTGGCAAAACAGATTAAGAGATTTAATCTGCCTCAAAAAGCTCAAAACTGATTAAATTCATAATTTTGAAAAGTGAGGATTATGAAATAATCATTTTTCTCATAATCAGGTTTGACCTTCTAATTTACCATACTATCTTCATATTTCTCACAAAAGGATATCTCAGACTCTTCAACTAATTTGCAAAAATTATTGTACTATAAACACTAATGTGAGATTGTGAGTGTTCTTAATTTAAAGTAAAAAATAAACAACTTTTGTGGGTATATGAAAATAACTTTTTGATAATTTATTTGTGTAATTTACAAATAAAAATTATCTTAACATCACCTTTCTAAATGGATATAAGAAATTTATTTATTGAGTGTCATCTATGGTCATTTTGTTAAAGTGGAACTGATTTAAGCATTTTTTATCCAAACACTTTTATAATTTTAAGTTAGTTTACAACTACTTTTGCCAAACAGTATAGTGATTCTGCTTAAAGTAGATTAAATCTGATTTTGAAAACTGGTCAAGATTTAAGCAGAATTCTGCTTTTTAGAATCAATCTCAAACGACCTCTTATTGTGCCAACAAGTAGCAAGAATCTTTTAGTTTTAATGCCTAAAAGCAACTAGACTTCTTATTCAAGATCAAATTCAATGCATAATGCAGCGTCCTTCCATAGAAAAGAATGAATTGATACAACGCTAACTTTTTTTTGGTTGAGGTACCCATCCACTAAAAATAGCATGTATTTTGTTTACCAAAAGGATCGTAAAAGATTTATGTAATTTTATTTTTTGAGAGGAACACAATTAAAATTTTTAAATAGTAGTAAGTACTTATAACGTTGTGCTTGCTTTTTATAGTTAAAAGCTCACTAAAAAGATGTAGTTAAAATAGATTGTAAATGGAGGTAACAACACATATGGTCCCTAAACTTTTCTCAGTTCTCACATATAGTCCATGTATTTTAAAAATGGTAAGATCAGTCCCCTTACTTTTTAAAATTAACCACTGAAGTCTTTTTCCACACGGCCGTCTATTTTCAGCCGTTAATGTGACTTTGGTGGGGGTATTTTCGTCCCTTTGCCTTCGCCTCATCGGTTTCCCTCCAAAATTAGCCCTATAGCACATATTGTCAAAGCAGAGAGGGAGTTGAACATTGGTGAGTAAGAGCAAGAGATTAGGTACGAATTAGGGCTTCATTGTTGATCGATTACTGTTTGATTATGGACTTAAGTATCAATTAGGGTTTAATTTGGGATTTTATTGACTAAATTGAGTTTGGTCATTTGTTTTAGGTTTTTTGTTTGATCGCGATTCCATAAGTATCGAAATCGAAGCAATATCGAAACCGAAGCAGCATGACTTGGCAAAGGGGTGTCAATCTCGGCAATGTTGCGTTGTACGGTATATTGTTCAAACTTTTGATGCTTTATTGCTTTAAACATGCGACATTGTTGCTTTGTATTGATATATGAGACATTGTTGCTTTTTAGGTTTTTTGTTCTATACGTATATTCCAATATTGACTACGAAATTGCTTTGACTTTGATAAAGTGATGTAGTCTGTTGTTGAATTTCATTTTTATATACCAATTTGAATGTACTTATATACTGATGTAGTTCTATATGGTTTTTTCCATGGAAATTGAATAATGTATATTATATGGTCAGTGTGTTGTCTGTAGTGTGAATTGGATCTGATTAAATTAAGCATATTTTAATTGTTTGTGCAGTGAATGGGTCTTATTATTTTACTCTTGAATTGCACCATGGGAGACACTTTGTGTAAGTCTCAATAATGGAATACGTGGGTGGGGTTGTAGACAACTATGACATGTGTCATGTAGATCTATTTTCAGTACAAGAGGTTGTTATAATGGTGGAAGAAGAGGGTTATAAGGGAAAATGTTATTTCCACTATAGAGTACCTGGTATGGCTTTAGATGAGGGGCTGAGAAGGTTAAAGAATGATGATGATATTAGAGATATGATGGTGTATGTTGGTCCTAATACTGTGATAGAGGTATACAAGGAACTATGTGAAACATTAATTGGTGATAATGTTGATGACCTTACATTAGTGGGGATGACAGATGAGAGGGGGGTTTTGGTATCACATGATGTGATGGATGTAAATGGTAGTAAGTTGGAGGGGTTGTTTGATGGTTCTCAAAGTCAAGCTATGGGAAATGAACAAGTTGGCCCTTTGAGGAAAACTGTACCTGAAACTCAGTAAACAAATAAGCAAACTGGTGTAGATGGTAGGTTAGATGGTAATGAAAGTGGTACTGAAGATGGTGATGAAGATGGTAGGTCAGATAGTTCTGAAGATGGGGATGAAGATGGTGATGATGGTAGTGAAGATGGTGATGAAGATTTGACTGGAGATGGTGATGAAGATGGTAGTCAAGCTGATAGTAAGGCTGATGTAGGATATGGCCACTTTAAGGACAGTGACTATGACTTTAGTGAGGAAGACATACCCAATGATGGAAACAGGGGTTTAACTGTTGAATTGGTTGGTGATGCATAGAGTGATAGAGGTAAGCAAAAGATGATTGACACAGTTCCTGACCTAGGGGTAATTGAGGCACCAAAAGAGAGAAGGGATGAGCATTATGACTTGTCAGATGAGTTAAGGAGTCTGTCATCTGACTCAGATGAAGAAGCTGGCAGGGTTAGGAATGCACAATTTATGCCTGACAGAGACATGAAAGATCCAGAGTTTCAAGTGGGGATGTTGTTTGCTAGTAGGGAAGAATTCAAGGAGGCAATTAAAGAGTATGCTATAAGGCAGAAGAGAGAGATAGAGTTTGTAAAAAATGACAAGGTTGGGGTGAGGGCAATATGCATTGGAAGTGAGCACTGTAAGTGGACATTATATGGGTCTAAGAGGCAAGGGTCCACAACATGGCAGGTTAAAACATATATTTAGAGACCATGATTTCCCTACCCTCTATTACCACAGGAGGGCCACTTATAAGTGGCTGTCAAAGACTTACATGGAGAGGATTAGGTCAAACCCAAGTATACCAATGCCTGCTTTGAAAGATGTTGCCATAAATGAGTTCACACTTGGTGTAAGCAAACATCAAGCTTACAGGGCTAAAAGGAAGGCATTAGATGAGATCAATGGGAGCCATTTGGAGCAGTACAAAAGAATATGGGATTACTGTAATGAGGTTTGTAGAACCAATCCAGATACTACAATGGTGGTTAAGAAGATAGAGGAGGGTGAAAATCAGTATAGGTTTCAGAGGTTATATGTTTGTCTAGGGGAATGCAAGGCAGGGTTCAAACACTGCAGGCCATTCATTGGATTAGATAGGTTTTTTCTGAAGGGTCATTTCCCCTCACAGTTATTATCTACTGTTGGGATAGATGCAGATAATTGCATGTTCCCAATTGCATATGCAATAGTGGAGGTAGAGAATAAGAGTTCATGGACATGGTTTATGGGACTGCTTGGGAGGGACATTGGCATTGGGAACCAAAATCAGCATGAATGGACATTCATTTCAGATAGGTAAAAGGTAAATTACAAAAAACCTTATATATTGATAATGATTTTCATGAACTATTAGTGTTATCCAATTCTAATTTGAAAATATGTTTAAATGAAGGGTTTGGTTCCAGCAATGCAAGATGTATTTCCAGATGATGCTGAGCACATATTTTGCTTGTTGCACATGTACAAAAATTATAGCAAGTTGTTCAAGGGACATAAGCTGAAAGATTATATGCAAAATGCAAGCAAATCATCTGAAATGAGATACTTTAATAGAATAATGGAGAACTTGAAAAAGGATGACTCAGCAGCTTATCAATGGCTAATGAATGTTAGCCCCAAAGACTGGAGCATGGCTCATTTTTCTATTTTCGTTAAATTTGATATGATATTGAATATTTACTTTGATTAATTCAATAGCTTTATTTTTGAAAATATGGATAAATTTAGTTTGGCCATGCTTGAAGGGATTAGAGTTCTTCTAATGAAAAGAATGTACAAGAAAAGAGATGATGTGAAAAAGCACAATGGGAGGAATACACCTCATATTCAGGAAATAGTTGAGATGAACAAGGCTAGGTCAAATGAGTGTATTAACACCTGGAATGAGGGATATGAGTACCAGCTTAGATATCCCTTTAGTGCTCAGTATGTTGTGAATTTAAGAGATATGACTTGTACATGTAGAAGATGAGACTTCAGTGGCATCCCTTGCCTTCATGCTATTTCTGCCATATATTCTGATGAGGTAAATGGCAGAAACAAAGAGATGAGACCAGAGAATGGGTGCATGATTGTTACAAAAAAGAGACTAAGATTAAGATATATGAGAATCTCGTCCACCCAATCAATGGTCCAGGCCTTTGGGAGTCTAGTGGTAAGCCTGAACTTCTTCCCCCAATTCATTATACTCAACCAGGAAGGCCAAGAATGGTTAGGAGAAGGGGTGAAGATGACCCTAAAGGTGCTACTAAGCTAAGTAGAAAGAGAGTGAGAATGACTTGTGGTAAGTGTGGGAAGTATGGCCACAACCAAAGAACATGCAAGGGACAGGGAAGTGTGCCCCAAAAAGGAACTGCTTTGGCTGAATCAAATGTGGACAATGTACATGCCATATGTGTTGATGCAAGACAAAGACAAGCAGGGAGGCCAGAGAAGTTACCTGTGATTATATCTTACAATATGTTAACTTCACATATGTGTTGATGGAACAACAATGCTGAAGGGTTAACTTCACATGTACTTTGGCATCTATAAATAGGTCAGGAGAAATGAAGGAAGAACTCAGGATGTTGATGCAGGTCAAAGGCATGAACGAAAAACTCAGGATTTATCTGTGAGTTTGTTTTTCTTAGGTCAATAACTGTTACCATGTCCAATTTGTTTACAGTATGGTAACTTCCCTTGTATTTTGGCATCTTTAAACAGGTTAATACACATCAAAGCCCAAGTACTATGAATGTGGATGACAGTGAAAGAACACAGAAGAAAGCTTCCAGGAGGAAGAGCTTGATTGCACAGAAGATGAAAAATGCAAGAGCAACAAGACCACAGAAGATGGGAGCAAGAAATGATCAAGTAGATACAAATGATGTGGTTGCTCAAGAACAACACAGTGAACAGATGGTTGTAAAGGTGATTGGCCAAGAATCTGCAGCATTGAGGAATGGCATACTTGAGAGGAAAAAGACAAATGCAAGATTGGTTGTGGGTGCAGGGAGCCAAGATGCTACCCCATCCAAGTCTACCAGTGTCAGTGTTCCTGCTGTTGTTACTTCTATAACCCCTACACCTCTTACTACTCCTGCTAGGGTAGTGACAAGAAGCCATGCTGCAACTTAATCCAAATGTGCAAGTTCCAGTGCCAATGTTCTTGATAACTCTTCTCCTACTAGGGTAGTGACAAAAAGCAAGGCTGCAACTCCAGCCAAGTCAGCCAGTTCCAGAATATGTGTTCTTGATAGCTCTCATCCTGCTAGGGAAGTGACAAGAAGCAAGGCTGCTACTCTATCCAAGCCTCCCACTGCCAGTGTTCTTGCTACTACTCACTCTCCTACAGCTACTAGGGTGGTGACAAGAAGTCAAGTTGCCACTCCCAAAAAGGGTTCTTACAAGAAGTCAAGCTGCTACCCCTACCAAGAAGAGGAATCATTAGAATTGATGGATATGTGTTTAGGAAATGAGATGGATATGTTGGTAGTTGAGTGTGATTAGAACTTTATGTTTTCTATTGTGTCTTTATGTAATCACTTGGTACCTTGATTGGTAATCATGAGCTTGATTGGAACTTTAAAAACAATATGAGTTTTTTTATGTAATAAATTGGTAGTTTGTTATTGGTAATACAGGTGGTGCCTTTTTTATGTTGTTTGATGGTGTCATTGCTCATGGAGTTATGTCTTTTGTGTATGTACTGCATTTAACCATGCATTTCACTTCCCATTGCATAAAAGTAACTCATTTCAGTCACATTGCATCAAAATAACCCGGAGTCCATTGCATTAACATTAGGCCATCTGCTTACATCAAAACAAACTGGAGTCCATAATTTACAATGCCATTTGGGTACACAATAACTAGACTACATGAACACACTTAGGCACTACTTTAGACACCAACACACCAGTGCCATCAGATATGACAAAACCAGGGCCATCCAAAGCTTCTTCTCCCTTTGATTGCGCCTTGTAATATGAGCTTCCATGTGTTTAATCTTTCGGAAGAGCCCAGGAATCAGTTGACATGATCTACGGCACATATGGGGATCATACCACTCAAAGTATCCACATGAGCCATTCTACAAACAATTGGTGTGCATTACAATTATCCCAGCTTTTAAATCTACAAATGAAAAAAAAAATTCAACTCATCAAGAAAAAAGAAAGAATATCAAAACATAAGTTTACCTCATTGATCTCGCAAACATAAAACCTCCTTATTGGATTGAGGTCTGTCCATGAAGTGCGCAACTTTGCACTCACTCCACAAAAGCATCGAGCTTTCATATATCTGTAGCTATGGCCATGAGCTGGCTTAGCTTCCAGGGGATGGGTTTTTAATCAACGAGTGTGGAAGTATTTTGGAGGGAAAGAGGGAAGCAACTAGTTTATTTTGGAGGGAAACTGAGGAGGGGAATGGACGAAAATACCCCCAACAAAAGTCACATTAAAGGCTGAAAACAGACGGCCGTGTGGAAAAGGGCTTTAGTGGGTAAATTTAAAAAGTATGGGGACTGATCTTACCATTTTTAAAATACAGGGACTATATGTGAGAACTGAGAAAAGTTTAGGGACCATATGTGATGTTACCTCATTGTAAATGTCAAGCTTGGCATATTAAAAAAATTGTTGAAAAATGACACAAAATAAAAATTTAATAGTAAAAATTTCATAATTTAAAATTTACTTTATTAAATATTACAATTAAGTGATACTCGATTATTTTTAGCAAAAATCATATTATGAACTTTAATTTCGCACATGTACTAGCATCACTACAAGAAAATACATCTTTAGCGACGAATTTTTAGCGACGAACACAAATCCGTAGCTAAAAGTATCTTTAGCGACGGATTGCCCCATCGCTAAAAGTCTGTTGCTAAATAGTTTTACCGACGGATTTTTTCGTGGGCAAAAATATTTAGCGGCGGGGCAATACCGATGGATTTTCCGTCGCTAAAAGTATTTTTTTGCATTTTCTCCATTTTTTTGAATTTTTCTTATTTTGGAAATGATGACTATAAATCAATCGAACCCTAATTTTTTTCTTTCAGTACCCCGCCGCTCCTTTCTTTCTCCTCTCCTCAACCCTCATCCCCCTCTCTCTCACACAACAGATTGTCGCCCGACACTCGCTCTGCTGCCTCTCTTTGTGATACCCCGAAAAGTATCAGAAATTAATTTAACCGTGAGTTTGATTAATTAAGGGGTGCTATTTATATTAAGTAGCAATATATTGACAATGATTAAGAGTTAGGGTGCTAAATATGGGGTTAGTAAGGCCTTGGGGGTTAAAATGTAATTTTAGAAAGTTAAGGGGTCAAAAATACAAATTTTGAAACTTGCGGGGCCATTTTGCGAATATGGAAATTTGGAGGGCCATTGTGCAAATTTGAAAATTTGGTCACAAGATGGTGCCACCTCCTCCTTGACCATCTTATGACTAATGTAATTTTATATTAAACAACTACATGGGATAAAGGTTAAACCAAAAGAAGAGTAAGGAATTCGGGTAAGAGAAAAAGAAAAAGAAAAGAAAAAGAAGAAGGAACAGTAACCCGAAAGGAAAAAAACAGAGTAAACAAAGAAAAGAAGAACAGAGGACGGAAGAAAGGGAAATAGAGAGGGAACAAGAGTTCGGGCAGGAATTAACCAGAGAAATTAGAGGGAAGAGGAGAGTTTGGGAAGAATCCCAAGGTTAACTTCCTTACTTTCGTGTCGTGTAAATTCTCGTTCTAAATGTATTGGGAGTTGCCATGTCTGTGTGAACTCAGCATCCTTGTGCGTGAGTTTGAGCTGCGTAAGAAGGGGGTGGGACTTAGGGTATTGAGCGAAGGGGGGAATTGGTGTTTATATGTGGGTTTGGTGGGTTGTAGGTGATGAAAGTGGGAAGGTGGACACTGTGTGCAAGGTTGTGTGTGTGTTCGGTGGTGTGCTTGTGACTGTGTGTGTTTTACAGGGGTGAGGGTGTGTGTATATATGTTTGATTATGTGTTGGTGTGTGTTTTTACGAGATATAGTGAGTAATTGAAGTGTTTAAGTGGGTGTAAGTAGCGGTGGATAAGTTGGGTGAGTTATGTGAGCAAGAATGGGTCTCGGTAGGCCAAGGAAGAAGAAAACTATATGCATATAAGGTGATTTAGTGTGTGTTAAGCTGTGAATAGTGACGGCGATTGTGAGTAGAGGTAGGAAAAAGTTGAGCAGTTTATAAACGAATTTTTATAGACATCTGGGGTCAAAATTGAACAAAGTACAAAACTGTAACCCCGATTATTTTTGGAAGACCTACATCGTGGAAAAATTTCAGATTTTTCCGAGGTCGGAAAAGGGGTTAACCGCTGGGGGAATTTTGAAACTTTGAAGTGAAGTTTAAAATATCAAACGAACGCGGTTTCGCGCAAAAATTTTATGAGAACTGAGAACCCTAGGATGTTGGGAAGTTCCATTTTCCAGGATTTCGGGTCATTCCGAAGTCGTTAGCTATTTTTGGCCGAATGGGCTTTTAAGCGCTCGATACGGACATCGGTTCGGGAGTTTTGGGCGAAAATTTTGTAAAATACTTTAAGCTCAAGAATGAATTCGGAAGGCTTAAAATAGCGTTTTAAATCACTTTTGAGATTTTTCTGATGTCGAGAACCCTCATGGGGCATTTTGGTAATTTGCCACCCGGAGAGGGGTATTTTGGTAATTTTCCCGATAAAGTTTTTCAAAAGAATTTTTAGTTCGAAAAGAGTTGTAAAACACCTGAAAGGTTGTTTTGAGACAGATTTGGGGTGTTGGAGTGGTACTGAACCGTCAGGGGGTATTTTGGTAATTTGCCGCCTAGATGGGGTATTTTGATAATTTGCCATGTTGACGCCAAATTTTAGGGAACGCGTGTAATTCAGCGTTCGAAATGGTGGGAAGTGAGGAATGATGTTAATACGTTGAAATAATGAGATAGTGGCTATTACTAATGCGTTGGTAAGCTAGGTTAAGGATCCAATTATTGGATCGGATTAACAAGCTGTCGTAAGACGCTATAAATGATTGTATGGGAAGGGGTAGAATTGGGAGTGCGTATATGTGGAATGATTTCTAACGAGCATAGTATTATTTGACTAGGTAATGCAGCTCGTTGCGATCAGAGATTGAGAGTTGCTTCGGCTATAAGCCAATCAGGTAAGGACGATGCGGTTCTGATATGCTAATTCATTGTTCGATTAGCATGCCATGTTGATGACGTGTTGTTGAATTCTTGTTGCTATGATTGGACACCGGTAGTCATTGTGACCGGTATACGCATATTTGAATTGTACTGTTGAGAACTTAGGGTAGAATAAATTTCCTTAGTCCGCCCTATTGATAGAATTTAATGAGGATGATGCATGTCCTAGTATGCTATGATTCGATTCGATTAGCATACCTGAAGTTGATGATGGTATTGTGTAGGGATTGTTATGTGTGGTTGTGAGATGCCGGCAATTATTGATAGCCGATATCTCTTCTCTTTGAGAACACCATTGAGGACTTGGGGCAACATAAAATGGGACATAAATATGAGGAGGATGGCCTATGAATTATGATCACTGGCCAAAGAGGATGAATGTCGCTCGAGCAGAGTCTGTCGTGTCTGGTCGAGTCCTGTCTGTCGTGTCCATGTGCATTGCATTTGATTTTCTTTTGATGTTGATGATTTTAATGATTTGTATTTCAATGATGTTTATCTTTACGACCTTGGATTTTGGGTTCACTTGCATAGTCGGTCAGTCAGTCCAGTCCATGAGGAGGTGGCAGTAATGCTGTTCTGTTGGGCCTTAAAGCCGCTCAGTCTAACGAAAGAAAAATTATCGTTTGACAATTATGCTGATGTCAAAATTTTATTGGAACTCTTGATTCATTTCTATCGTTAAGATGATTATTATTTCTCCGAGTCTCTTGAATCATTTGTACATGATACTCTTCGTGTTGTCTTTACTGGGCGATTTGCGTTCATTCCTTATGTTGTATTGTGCAGGCTATAAGGTTGATCAAGGAGAACCTTCTAGAAAGGAAAAAGAAACAAGCTAGAAAAGTTGAGCAAGGGGATCAGTTGTGTGAGGTAAGACCAACTAGGAATTGTGGGATAAAGATTGAGTTGCAAGATAGGTTGTTAAGAGTCCTACGACTAAAGTCGTATATTAGGTTGTAAACATTTATGTTGTTTAAAGACCTGAAAGTCTTCCGCTGCAGTATGATGTATGTTTATAAGAAATTTTTTGTAAGGACGCAATTTGGAGCGTCTATCAATGATGTATGAGTATGAGAATGTAGTTGCTCTGTATTCAGCACAGGGTTTAGAATGTGATTATGGTTGATAACTCAGCCCGGTGATGTCACCTGGGTTGAGGGTGTCACACTCTTCTTCCCTGGTCGCCTCTCATGCCACCCACCTCTGCTACTGCTGTCGCCCAACAGACACAATCACCGCACCGCTGTCGCCCAACCGAGGCACTCATTGCGCCGCTGCCGCTCTGACAGATCTACCATATACAAGAAGGTACTTCAATTCAAAATCTTTGTAGCACTGATCTTCCTAGTGTTATCTCTTCACACGCTGTTGTCAATAACAACTTTCGTCGACATTTCCGATATCTCTCTACGAGTACTAAAAATCAGGTTCACCTTCCTCATAAACGATTTTTTAGATTAGGGTTTTGAATAACATGAGCCTCTAGATTAAGGACTAGCGTTAGAGTTTTAGTTTTCATCTTGACCAAACGTTTTCTTAATTCATTCGATTGCTGTATATTTTGGATCTGACCGTTTGGATACATTGCCTAACTCGAAGATCTAACGAATTTGGTGAGTAATTTTGATGTTTATATTTGTAATTGTTTTGATTTATGTTGAATTAGTTGAGAAATGTTTGAATTTTTTTGGATCTGTTTGTATTGTGCCTTTTTATGTAGATCTGTGATGGTATAGTGTAGAAATGTTATGGATCTTGACTTTAAGTTTAGATTTGTGTGGTTGTTATGGTGTTCTGGACATCTGGTAGATCAATTGTTATTTGTGATTAATTGTTTTTTTTATTTTTGATGTAACTTGAAGCGAAACTTCTTGGAGGAGTAGTTTTTTGAGATTTTTGTTTGAGTTTCTGGGACAGTTTTATGATTTAGTTAACTCAATTAACCTGATGACATGTTTTGACCGAATTGAGTGGAGTAGACGCTTATTTAAGATTACGAATAACGAGATGAATTAGGATTTTTACGTAACTGATTTCACGTTAATTACGCGAGAAATTGGACAGACTTTTGTTCAGTAGAATTAAAAATGTCGTCAAAATTTTGCTATTTTGATATAGTTGTTTTCCGGTGTATTTAGGATGTGATGTTAAGCCAATCGCTAATGGGTATTTTACTAGTTACAATTTATTGAATTGTTTTATCCTAGAGTTCTCTTCATGTGTTGTGTTAGCATAATACCTAACACGTTGCTTTTCTTGAAATTGGATGTTAATCTTGTATTTTGAGCAAGGCATTGAAATATGTGCCGGCAAAGATGTGAAAATCTTTTGTTGATACTATATCTATTCAACATATATTTCTCAAATTATTGCGATAATTATATGAACTTTTTTCCTTACTTTGTTCACTTTATAATCTGCACTTAGCAAATCAAATTTCTTGGAGTTTAAGCCATGGTGCCCAATGGTCAAAGTAGAGCTGGGAGGAAGGATCCTGTTGTAAAGGAAAATGGCAATGTCAGCACATTAGGTGGTCATGATGAACTGGATCCATGGACTGCATGGGCGTCGTAGATTTGATTCCATTGCCCATGCATGTGAGTCAATTAGGGTGTAGCTTCTTATTTTTTAAGTTTGATATTTATATTCACACAGTGGTACGAAATACTACTTAAAAAGTTTATCTTAAAAAATAACTTCGTCACTTATATTTTTCGGTACTTTCTCCTTCTTTTTTTTTCTCTCAACTATTAAGTTGCTTTTTAGTCTAATGCAGGTGGCGCTCAATTACACTAGAAAACGTGGAGCCACTGTTGGTGTCACGAAGGAGAAGAGGATCAAGTACACGAAGCTATCGTATTTGAGTCTCTATATCTTGGGAGATTGATATCTATTTTGTTTGGTTTTGTTAAAATAAGTAATTTTGTTTCGAAATTTGTAGGATGTGATTTATTTTATTCGAATTTTGGTAGTTGAGTATTGGGCGTTAGATATTGGTGTATGACTTATATTTTATTTGTATTGTTTGAAATTTGGTAGAGAAGAGTGCTATATTGTTGATTAGAATTTATTGTCAATGAAAATATGCTTGAAATTTTTAAAAATTAATAACAATTTAAGAAACAACTTTTTTTTTTAACTTTTATCTATAGACATTTAGCGACAAAATTTCGTTGCTAAAAGTCTGATTCGGTTGTTACCGGATGGACTTTTAGCGATAGAAGTTGCCTGACTAAAAAGGCTTAAATAAGCGAAGGACTTTTAGCGACAGGGACTTTTAGCGACAGAGTATCTGTCGCTAAAAGTCTTTTATTAATTGAATTTTAAGAAAATAAAAAAATTAAAATAAAATATGGAAAATATATTTAGCGACGGAATTTTCGTCGCTAATTGAATTTATCGTTCCGTCGCTAAAAGTCATTTTTTAAGTAACGGATTTTTAAATTCCGTCGCCAAACTTTTAGTGACGGGGTTATAGGCGACGAATTTTTAGCGACGGGTTGTCCGTCGCTAAAAGTCTTTAGCGACGAATTGAGGGCTTTTAGCGACGGACAAGTCCGTCGCTAAAAGCCCAGTTTCTTGTAGTGCATGAAAAGAAAGGGAAAAAAGGAGCCGCCTTACGGGAAGAGGCTTCATAACCAATCGCGGCTGTTGGCGTGCATATATACACGGCAAAGCAGAAGGTTAATCGCAAGATCGATTTCAGCCCTTCAATATTTAAGTAAGCTAAACGCCTCTCCTTCATTTTTTTGTTGTTGGGTTTAACGTGGTTTTATGGGCTTAATCTTATTACGAACTGTCTTAGCCTTTTGGGTTTTGCTCGGTTTAGATTCAAATTCATAGCTTGAGTTGCACTATTCAACTCATGTTGTTCCTGTTGCCATTCTAGCTTTTGAGGCAAAAAAGTCGTATCTCAGTGTACTCCTTCCATTAGATTTTTCGGAGTTGACTTTCTTGCAAATTTTTGGGATGGGTTTGGTACATATAAATATTAACTTCACTCGTTGTTTTACCCTATCTCGACTTGCCAAATGATACTTAAATTTATCTTAGAAACCACAAAATGTCAAAAGAAATGAATGGAGGTAGTATTTATTATCTCCCAATTTATGCAGGATTAACTGATTAAGTGATAATTATTGCTATTTGCATATGGTTGTGGGCTAATGTTATGTTAATATAGAAAATGGAACTTTCTCGAATTAAGTTGAAGATTGAAGTTTTATAAGTTTACTATATTTTATTACTATTTATCTATCTTTAATTCTTTATACTAAAATGTTAACTTACATTTTGACTTTTTTGATAAATTATAAATAAACTATAAGGTACAGCAACAAAGACCAAGAGCCCGTTTGAGATTGATTAAAAAAAGCAGATTCAACTTAAATTGTTTGGCAAAAATAATTGTAAACTAGATTAAATTTATAAAAAAGTGTTTGGATAAAAAGTACTTAAATTAGTTTCACTATGACCAAAATGACCATATAGGACACTCAATAAACATTTTCTAATATCCAAGCAACGTTAACATAACTTTTATTTATAAATAACTATTATACAAAAATAAATTATTAAAATAACTATTTTCACGTACCTACAGAAGTTCTTACTTTTTATTTTAAATTAAAAACACAAACACTGTCATGTTATTGCTTATAATACGATCACATCCCCAAATTACAAATAAAGTTTATCTTAACCAAAAAAAGGATTATCTAGCTGTAGGAGAAAAGTTAGTAATAGGAGAAGAGATAAACTCCAAAAACTATCTAAGATAATTAATTAAGGGGTATGAGAGATTTTTTTGTGAAAAATATGGAGATAGGATGGTAAATTAGAAGGTCAAACCTGATTATAAAAAAATAATTATTTCATAATCCTCACTTTTGAGGATTATGGATTAAATCAATTTTTAGCTTCTAAAGATAGATTAAATCTCTTAATCTCTTTTGCCTAATACCCACATACCTAATTTAATCTAGATTAAATCATGTTTGACTATCACATAATCAATCACAAACACCTTCTAAATTCAAAAACACAAACAACATGCATAAGATTCAAATAATAATTTGAGAGTTTGAGTATTACAACCAAAAATGTATATTGTACAACCAATAATGCAGGAACAACAAACAACATGCAGCAACAAGCAGTGATGGGGCTACTCCCATTTCCACACATCACCATCGCCGGCAACACCTTCCGGCGACATCGTTGGCAACACCCCTGCCTCGCCACCTAGCGACGGGCCATGATCGTAGCCCCACTCTCCCCGTCACCATGACCCATCACTGTCGGCCACCACATCCCCACGAAGATAACCCATTTCTACATTCTGACCCATCCCACGACTGCCAAGTGCCAACCACCACCAATCCCAAAACCCAAGGGCTACCGCGGAAACAACCTTCGGCGACATTTTTTGAAGAAAGTTGCGATAACGAACGGTTTTGTTGCGATTTTGTCAATTACATGAGATATTATAGCTAACGTTATAAATATAGAACATGAATAGTAAATACATATATATTATGGGCAACAATTTTTTATTTAACCCAATTAACTATTAGTGTAACACTGTAACTCACAACTACTAATTTTCTAAGGGAAGTCACAAGTCATTTTTTTTAATCGGTCGATCATTTTCTCACCCAAAAGATCAATGGTTCTTGGTCTCCTCCTCGTAGCCCTCCACCTCACGACCGCGCCCCCGCCCCCCACCCCGCTCCCCTTCGCTCGCTACCAAACCCTCTTCTCCCTCGCCCACTCCCTCACAGCCCGCGTGGCCGCCCTCCGCGCCTCGCGCGGCGACCAGGCCGGCGCCACCCGAGCCCGACTCATCGCCAGCAAGCTCGATTTCACCACCCGCGGGGTCGGGCTCGGGTTCTGGGCCGCCTTCGGGTCCATGGGCTGGGACTACGTCAAGAACTACGCGTGGCGGGATGCGGCGTCGTTCGAGATGCTGGGCGCCGTGTCGGACCTGAACGAGTTGATGCGGGCAGTGGCCGAGTTGGCTCGGCTGGACTCGGAGGCCGAGAGGGCGGCGTGGTTGAGAGGGCATTACGGTGATGTCCTCAGGGTTTCCAAGTCGTTGCTCGGTCGGTTGCTTAAAGTGTTCCGTCAGTCGGTGCGTTTGCTTTTCGATCTCACTCGGTCCATTTCGTAATTTTTGTTCCTTTGATGTTTTCTGCGGAAGTTCGTCGGAGCATTGACTTGGAGTAGAATTTTAATTACGGACCAACTTAGTAATGGTTGACGAGTCTGATAAAAAAGTGTAGAGCCAGTGTTTTTATGTCTTAATTCCATGGAAATTAAATGCCATCAAAAGCCGATTGGAGTGTGTAGTCCAATCTAAGAGCGAGATTATCATTTATCACCTCCCGAATTCTATTCCAGGTATTTGTAAAAAGTCAACGAAGACAAGATATTATGGTCAAGAGCGACACAGATTATGAAATCGCAGTTACAACATTTTTATAGGGAATGCTATTTCCAGCTCGTTATATACCTTTTCACCCCCTTATTGTCGCTAAAAATACTCAGAAACTAACTTTTAGAGACGAACAAGCGTGTGGATAGCATCTTAAGGGGGTGGGAATAGCCTCTCCCTCTTTGTGATTATGTGGTTTTTGGTTTGTGGTTACATGAGGGGGATAGCTTGTGATGTGGAGGATCACACGTTGAGGGTACATTACATGTAGCACAAACTTTTTTGTGCCAAATCCTATTCGATTTAACAAGCTTTTAGAGTCATTCAACGTATTTCAACTTTATGGATGAAAAGTTCATGAACAATCAGGGATGTAAGACCCTCTCATCTCGGAACTTGAGAGCCATTAGTTGGAAAGGTTTATAAATTTGCAGATTTTTACCAGCTTTTGTTGATTTCAACTTGCTAAGATGAAGGGGTATCACAATGTGAAATGACATGGAAGTTGATTACCGGGCCAATTTCCATGAACTTTTCATTCGTACGGTTGGAATTTGTCAAATTGCCTTAAAAGTTTGTTGATGAGAGGGGTTTTGAGCAAGTTGGAGCAAGAATGTTTCTGCCCAGGTAGATGGCAGGTGTGAATCAACGCAATTGTTTTGTTGGGTAAGAAAGGGCCAAGTGTTTGGTTAATGGGTTTGAGTCAAGTGAGGCCATGCCATTCATTCGAGGGTCACGAGCAATATGATTAGGTTTTTCTTGAGTTAGACAAACGTTACTTATTGAGATGACACCTGTAGAGTTTCTACTTTAGAGATAATGTGTATAATAATGGAGTGCAGTGGATCATTTAAAGCCGTCATTGAAACAGGTTACACGAGAGGTCGTACATCTTGCAATGGTCACCTGCCATATCAGGATGTAAAGGTGATTAGGGTTGGAATTATGCGAGTTAAGACACACATTCATTAGTGTGGTGACATCTACTCATCTACATAGGTTGATCAAGGACGTGTAAGATGGCACAATAACTAGTATATGTGGTACGACGTTCCATTATTTATGTTATCTATGGATATATTATTGGTAATGAGACTTGTGCAAAGTTGAGTTGACAAGAGAAGCACTTCAGAATCTGGGGGCTTAGGTTTATCATGTCTTGGAGAAGGGTCGTAAATAAAGGTACCCCAGAATGAAATCTTTTGAGATCTTGGAGTCGTTATTCTATGGGGGAAAGTTTCATGAAGATGTTGACCTATATTGTTAAGTCGAAAGAGAACTTATTGGATGGCCCTGTGGCCGGCTATATTACTTTTATGAATATTGGTCAACTAAGAAATGTTACACGCATAAGATGAGTGTAGCTGAAATGCGCAGGCTTAGGTGGACGACTGCACACACGAGGAAGGATGAAATTATAAATTTGCATACACAGCAAGGTTGGATGGCTCTGACTGAGGAGCGAGATACGGGGAAACATCACTTGAGATGGGTTGGACATATCCAACTTAGGCCTTTACATGCCCCGACAAGAAAGAGTGACTTATGCCAAGTCGATGGCATAAGAAGAGCTAGGGCTAGACTGTCAAGTAGTTTCTGACAAAGCCTTAGTTGAGTTGAGTTGAATTGTCTCTGCAGAGTGGGGCCACAATGCTGTATGTCTTAGAAAAGGTCAAGGCAACATAACTGCCTCGACGAGCCCTAAGTTTTATTCTGCAGACGCAAAAGATCGAGGTCAAGCAAGGTAACGTGGGATTGTATCTTTGTGTATCTCAAGCTTACTACGAGGTTCAAGCTGGTCTAGTTGACGGGGGTTTGTTTCTGTATCTGGTGTTATCTTTCGAATGGCGGCCCTTGGAGTGCCTACACACCAAGGTGGACCTTACTAATTCTTGTGAGGAACATAGGATGGTGGCAAGTCATTACTTGTTGACTCCTCGACAGTTGATTTTGATCGAAGGATCATCATACCACGTGGACCTCGAATGCATGGCCTTTAATCATTATCTTTTCGCCTTCTTATATTAGCAAAGGTGACAACCCCAACATAGTTGGCATACTATTTATCATCATTACTAGGTGTTTAGACAACGAATTTGGGCAAAATGAATAGTAGGTCTTTGAGGAGAACAAATCTGTAATCCAGCTTAAGTCTTTTGCTCTTTTTTTGCCTTGAACGGAGAAGAATGCGTGGAGCCATATTTTTCTGGGACATGTTTTACAATAGCTGTGGTATTCTGGCTCCTTGCATGTTCAGCCTAAATCTCTTTTATGGCATATGAATGCATTTGCAGATTCTCGGTAGATTTGAGGATCAGGACAATAAGCAAAGAACTCCCGAGAGCAACACAAATTAGGCCTTTAGTTCACTTACAACTAATATCATTACCACCGGAACAATTAGACATCAAGCTCATTTTTGAAAGACCCAGTTGTTAGAAATCACTCTACCAACTGAGCTCTATATGTTATACTTCAATAGCATGCTTGATCAGATGCCTCTACTACATTTCCTTGCATGTAGTTGGCCATTTTGGAGTTGAACCAGAGATCTTAACTGTGATGTGCAGTAACTAACAACATATTTACAAATATTTTGGCCTTATCTTCTCTCTCCCTCTCTCATACATTTTTTTAACATCTCTGTTATGATGACAATGGCAGGGTTCAATAAGGGAAGTGGTGGAGACAGTGCAGAGAGAAGTGATAGAGGGTGAATTGCTCAAGGACTGCCTTGAACTTGGCACTAATGACTTGAAGGGCTTGATTCAAGTTGTTAAAGATATTGCTTTACAGTTCTCATCTACTGATACTAGCAGGAGTGATCTTTGAAGTGAGTTTCTATTGACTTGTCAATGATATTCTAACTCACAATGATGCTTAGTCATGCTCTTTGTGCTTCTTCGAGCAATCTAACACTCTTATCCCTTGAAAGGCAATTTCCTCATCTTAAATGGTAAGTAGCCCTTGTTGATGTCATGTCGTGTCACTTAACTCATGATCTTTCTCTCTTTGAATTACCTTGTATATGCTTTTATGTTCTTTGAATACTTGTGTTTATGAAGAACTTCGGAGGTTATAGCGTAAATTTTAACTAATTACCTCCCCCCCCAACCCCAACACCAAAAAAAAAGAAAAAAATGAAAGAAAAAAGAAACCCACAGAAACGAAAAAGAAATGAAAAGCTCCACATTCCCTACATTTTTTATGAGTTTTTTGTTCGCACAATTAGGAGGAAGCCATGGGCCAAGTGGCCTGCTGGATCCCAGCTCCCACCGTGGCATAAACTCAAGCCATGACTTGATGTCTAATAGTATTATTCATAAAGGCAATGGTGCTGAAGTCTGTTTAGTGAATGCTTTGAGGTTCCACTATAAATAAACCATTTTCCTTAAGTGCTGAGCAAAACTGAGCTAAATAGATTAGGAGCAGCCATAAGTCCAGGGCCCATTTATACCAATATGCATGATTTTCTTTATACTTGGAAGAACTCGAATACTGTAAAATGTTGTTCTATTACTTTGCGGTGGATCCAATCCCACGAACCGAGTACACTATACTTGTATGCGCGTTTCTTTTTTTCATTTTTTCGTGTGTTGGGTGGAAGGGAAGTTGTTGGGGTGGCGTGGGGGTGGGGGGGGGTGGGGGGTTAGGATTAGTTTTTGGTACCATTCTTTGATGGACTTGTAGGTTTTTGTGCCAGAACTTAAATTCTGGAATTGTTTTATCACAAATATTATTGTGCCATTTTCTTCCTCAAAAGAAGTAATGATAATCAAACTGTAACGAAGCGCATCCAAAAAAGACTGATTTTTTTTTCTTTTACGGTTTATTTGAAATGATTAACATGAAAACAAGGAAACCCTAAATTCGACTCTGTTTTCCAACTTAGGCTAACCAATCTACGTTGCCCCAGATTCGCATTTGGGGACTAATTTATGAGGTGTTAGGTCCCTCATTATATCCTAAAGCGTTCTCTACTTGGTTTTAAGCGTTTTTTAATAATTTTTGTCCAAGCAAAAACGAAAGAAGAACAAACCCTAATTGAACCTAATTACTTTTTGGAACTAAAGAACGGGGGTCGAAGGCCCTACATACCTGGTCGGGCAAATTGGGGTCAAAATAGTTTTAAGATCGTCGTTTTGGCTTTGATGATGACCCCTGATGGACTTGGCTTCTTCTTTAAAGTTGCAGGTCTTGAAAAGGTACACGACTCAGGCTATTGAATCTTCTAAATCACCATTTAGAACTATTTGAAGTTTTAAGTTTTGTAACTTTTGTTGAATGGAGAATATCGTGATTCGTAGTCTAATCACTCCTCTCTTGCTAAGAAAATACCTGCCTCGGGGGTTTTCTCTCTCTAATTTTTTTTTTCTTTTTAGGGCTGCCTGAAGCTGTTTACATAGAGGTCTTCCCCCTCTTACTAAGACTACAGAATGTTCTTGTGAATTATGGCCAATACCGGGTATATAAGCAGTGATTGAAGAGTCGTACAAGGAGACTAACTGGCAATCCCCATTGTGACAAAAAGATAAGATGAAGAAGACAAAAAAAAACCAAAATACCCTTATTGGCCGGTACATTTAATTCACTAAGGAGAACCATCCGGTTAAAAGGTGAACTGGCCGGTAAACTTATCCTTCTTATTTTACTATTAAGCCCCTTTCTAGAAGGAAAAGATTACCTTTCAATTGAATGCACGTGGGTAGGATAAGATCAGGACATAACCCAAATTAAAATAAATTTAATTACCTGACTCAGTTAAGCCCTGACTGACTGACCAAACCAGGTGCGGCCCAAGTAGGCTGGACTAAAATAAGTAAATGAAGCCTAAAATACTGAAACAATTAATACAAAGCCTACAGAAATGGTGTGAAAACTACAAGAGTATAGGTCCAGTTTGTGCATATCAGTTACTCTGATTTGAAAAGAAACTAAGTCTACTCTTTGGAGCGGAAATATATTCCTTTTCATAGGTGTATGCGGTCATACTATTGATTGAGAGGTTATGATCTCTACCAAAGAGATTGATTTGGTATGGACCTGAATGGCCAAATTGACATAGGAAAGGCTTACCTATATTTTAATGTAGGTCTCAAGGTGCTAGAGAGACAGTGAAAAAGGTGATAAAGACTCTAGCCATGTGGTTGATGATATACTTTTAAGTTGTATGTTTAGAACTCCATATCTTGAGCATGTAATTGTGTTTCAGCAATATTATTTTTTCAGTACCCTGCGTTGCATCAGCAGCAACTAAAACTACATTCACATGCCTAATAAATGCTACCCTGAATACCTTGTCTATATGATTTTCATTTTCTTGCATTAAATTGTAACCTTTAATATATGCAATCATAATGTTGATTTTCATATTTGTCTATCCTTTGATGATAGAGAAATTTTTTACAAAATAATAAGTTGATTCTTAATTTCATTGTTACTCACTGTGTCATGTCATTCGAAGTGCCACATTTTAACTATTTAAGCTAGAAGCAGATGATGTGAGGCCATCTTTGCCTTCTAAAATACTACTGATGCACACCTCAATTTTAGAGTTCCAACTGTAGATGGAGAACCATCAGAGGTCCCTATTTGAGATATTTGGCAAGTAAAAGTGATTTAAGGATTTATGTTGCATCTAAATCCTAAGAGGTTCTCATAAGCTCTATTTTCTGTGCGTGGTATCAAAATCGAATCCTAGGTCATGTTTCACCCAACTCTATTTTATCTGTGTTTTCAATACTTTTGACACCAGGTCCCAATCACGTTAAATCTCGTCTGTCTACAATATTTTTTATTGTCAGTTAGCATGTTGCTGATGTTCCATTCTACAACTCCTTCTACAAATGTTTGTGAAAAGCCTCAATTAGAGGCATAATTATTGTAGGGGAACACCATAATAATGTGCTGAAAGGTGAATGTATATTCTTCTTTTGTTTCAGAATGGAAAATTATGAATATACAAGTCGGTACTAATGCGATACACTTGCTGCAGCCCAAGCTGGTGGATGCTATTTGTCAACAGCAAGTCGGCAAAGACAGCTTACACTCGATCAGCTGCAGTATATTTTCCTCTTCAGATCATGCAGGTGCCCTCTTAATTGCAACATGGTCATGTTTGCAGACCCATGTTACGCGCGATGACTTAGCTCACGATGCATTAACTCCAGAAGGCTCTTGCCATCCATCACCGACCCTTAAGTGGCATTTGTGGGTACCTTTGTGTTGGCTGCTACACGCCGTTGGATCTCTCACCCCCTCGATTGTATGCCGTTGGTGGACTTGTAGTACTTGCATATAGTCCACCATGTCTGTCGCTACTTCAATTTGGTAGGGGACCCTACACCTTTATTGCAATGCATTTAGACGGGAGGGGAGAAATAAAGGCTGCAGACTAGAAAAGGTGTTGCCATGGTTTTAATTGACAGACCAGGTCAATATGTTGACTTTATGAAATCTGATTTTATCAGTGCAAAAGTCAAACTAGTCACCTTACCTATGCCATCTCCATTTCTCCATTGGTGAAGCTTTTACATTTTCATAAGGTATTGTTAAAGAGTTATTTCTCTTGTTAAGTTTTAGTTTGTCACTGCTTCTATCAAAATTATTATAGTTTGTGCTTGCGAAGTGCTGTTGAAGCTCGAAATGGTATAAATGTATATAAGGTTGGGTTAGATTCACATCTCTTTTGGTTACAGTAACACTTGAATGTCACTAAAAGGTGAATAAAGAGTCGCTAATGCACTTTTTACCAACCAATGTGTGTTAATTCAACGGAAAAAGGTGTGGATTTATTCCCAGTTACTCGATCTGTTCGACTATGCACATATGAGCAGAATGTTACCTGTTTTTGACAAATAACACCAACCAAGACCATACTTGCTAGAATAAAAGTATGCCTGATAAACAGACACCATAATGGCTAGAATAAAAGTATGCCCTGATAAACGGACTTCTCATCGTGAGAATATTGTACACAATCACTTATAAAGTAGCGTTTGAAAATACTTCAAATTATGGTTTTCTAAAAAAACAAAAACAAAAATCAGTTTAGTTTTTATTTTTTAACAAAAACAAATGGGTGTTTTGACCCAATTTTTATTTTGATTTTTTTCTTTTGAATGTTTGATTACAGTTCATTTTGAGTTTCTTTGGTGGTGGACGGTGGTGGGGCGTGACAGTCCGGCAGTGGCTGTAGTGGTAGTAGTTTCAAACAAAACTGAAAACTGAAAACATCAAATGATTTAAAAACAGTCATGTTTTAAAAACTGGTCAAAACTGAAAAGGAAAAGCTATTGTCAAATGCGTTTATTTCTCCGTCTTTAGACTCCTAATTGAAATGCCTTCATTATTAACCTAGAGCGTCACGGAGAAGTACAAGCTTTAATTGACATAATACAACTTAATTTCGTATTAAATTCTTAAAGGTTGTTCATAAGTCTTACTTTATCATCATGCAATTTTCTTCCGTCCCAACTTAATCGTTTTAAGCATATACAGGTGCACATTAATCATTCTTATCCCAAAACTAGCCCTTTTTTACTTATAACAAACATCTCTTCTAGTTTTCTAGGAAAGGATAAAAGTGAAATCTAAGCTTTAACTATAAGAGTAAGAACGAAACACCGGCATTAGTCGTAACTTTCAAAGAGTATCAACTCGTTGTCCATAAAAGCTGATATTCTTAAAAGACACTATTATTTTGAGACAGAGGAATATATAACCGATATGACAAATTGGCCCTCTGAGATGATACTTGTAATTGCAGATTGGAGTCCCAAGCATTGGAATGCATAACACCAAAGTTTCACCGTGGGTCACTTAGCCGCACTCCCACTAGTCAATGTTCAATCTCACATTATATCCGCGTGAAATCAATGCATCTAGCTAGCTACCTTCTCAACTGTAAAACCATAAATATTGAACACTGCACAGTCCAACTCGTGCGGTACCTTTGCCTCCTATATAAATACACTCCTATCCCAGCTTTTACTTTCATCACAAGTACCAGCACTCCTAAAGCTTCACTACTCACCTTTACATCTTAATTTGGTCCTAAAGCTCCATTCTTTCCTTTTGGGACAATGGGTAGTGACTTGAAGAAGTGGCTGGTGGTGGCGTTCGTGGTGGCGGTGATGGTGTTGAACTCGCCGTTTGCAGCTCGAGCGCAGCCTCAAGTTCCTTGTTTCTTTATTTTTGGTGACTCGTTGGTCGACAATGGTAACAACAACAATATCGTATCGCTGGCTAAAGCCAACTACCGACCTTATGGGATTGACTTCCCCGCTGGTACGACCGGAAGGTTTTCCAACGGTAAAACTACGGTTGATGTCATTGGTGAGCTCTATTACTCTAATAGTTGACTCCAATATTTTTCTTTTTAAATTTTTAGTGATGCCACTAAGGTTTAACATGCTATCGCAATATGCAACTATTTTAGTGCATGCCAAAATTTCTTTAAATCTGGGGTGGCTGGTTATTGTAGGAAATGTTTCATTTGATCATGCACCCGAAATCATGGAATATGGTAGGGAATATTAGTGAACTTTGATGCATATAAAACAAGAATTTGCCATAAGCTAGTAGCTAGGAATTGGCACGTGAATCTCATGATAACAGGCCATGAATTATGGTCGACCTACCTATGACTTCTGTCGAATAAGAGCTTATGTTGCAGGATAACATATTTGCTGTAATAATTTTATTGGTAAAGTATTATCACTAAAAGTATTTTGTAGTAGTTGTTAAGATTTATAGTGACAATCTTTTGTCTCTAAAATGCATTCAGTAACATTTTTTTTAATCACAGCAGAAGATATATAATTGTATTAAACATTTCCTAATTTGTAGAGTTAGGGAGAGCCACCTTTTAAGACCTACATCAAGCTTCTGATTTGAGCTACATCAAACTTGAGATTTTTAGGCTCTGAAGTGTAAGTGCAGGCTTCTTTAAAACTAAGAAATGGAATAAGACTAACAAAGCAAAAAAACTACGTTGCTATTTCAAAGACAACGGGTTCTTCTTACCACCGTAAGTATTTGCCTTTTCTTTTACAGCTGAGCTTTTGGGGTTTGATGATTACATTCCTCCATATGCAACTGCAAGCGGTGAAGGCGTAATGAAAGGAGTGAACTATGCATCTGCAGCTGCTGGGATTAGAGATGAAACTGGCCGCCAGTTGGTAATTATCTTTCTTCTAAATGACCAGCTGGGCTTTGATGATCACATCCCCCCTTCCTTCAGTAAACTAGAACTATATTGTCTCTGTGACATACATTGTAACGAGATTTAGGACGCGCTCAAGCTTGATTCGTATATGTTACTAGTTGATCTTGAAGGAGTCGATCGATCTTTACCGAAACCAACACCAACTAAGTTCGTTTGGTTCGACTCCTTCAGCACTTTGAACGAAACTTGTAGCGCAATATCGAAGAGAAATAAGTGAGACAGACAAACATAAAAGCGATGATCGCTAATGATTCTTTGTGAATCCAGGGAGCTCGGATTAGCTTTGGTGGGCAGGTAAGAAACTACAAAAACACAGTATCACAGGTGGTGAACATACTGGGGAATGAAACCTCTGCTGCAAATTATCTCAGCAAGTGCATCTACTCACTTGCGATGGGCAGCAACGATTACCTTAACAACTATTTCATGCCTCAACAATACCCAACTAGCCGGCAATATACCCCTGCACAATATGCTGATGTTCTTATTCAGCAATATTCTCAGCAAATCAGGGTAAGTAACTGAAATTACACACTCTTGCTTTACTTATTCATTTTTTAAGCTAAGGTTGCTTTACTTATTCATTTTTTAAAATAGTCCATGGTTGATTGCTTCCGAACGTTCAAAAGCTAATGACAAATGAAAAAAAAAGTCGGGGAAATGTCTATTTCCGCACCATCATATGCTTGCGCTTGTCTCGTTTGCTCACTGAAATCTATAGTGAATTGTTTCTTATTTATTTGTAGTGACAAATGAGGGCCTGAACGAGTATAGCATTGTAAAAACCAGACACTCCCAAGAAAACATTATAACAAAATTTATGAACTGAACGAGTTATTGGCCTATTAAGTTGTGGGCTCTATTTAGCTATGCAAATTAATTAAAGCTCATATCACATTACTTCTTGTGAATTTCAGACTTTGTACAACTATGGAGCAAGGAAATTGGTCTTGATCGGGGTGGGCCAGATCGGATGCAGCCCAAACGCACTGGCCCAGAACAGCCGAGATGGCTCAACATGTGTCCAAAGGATCAATGATGCAAATCAGATGTTCAATACCAGACTTAGATCTCTAGTTGATGACCTTAACAAAAATCTCCCAAATGCCAAAGCTATCTACGTTAATGCCTATGGGATTTTCCAAGACATCATAAACAGCCCTTCATCTTTTGGTACATATATACTCTCATTCTTGTCGCAACATTGTCATGTTCTATTTTACCGTTTGGTCGAGTTCTTCCCATGTCGAACAAGACAGTTGACAGGATGAATCCAATCCGGCCTAAAAACTTAACCTAATAGGATAAGTTTATGTGCTCACTTTACTTTTGGTACTAACTTAAATGTGTTATATTTGAACTTTTAGGTTTCAAGGTTACAACTGCGGGGTGCTGTGGTGTAGGGAGAAACAATGGGCAAATTACTTGTCTTCCATTGCAAACTCCTTGCCGAAATAGGAACGAGTATCTATTTTGGGATGCTTTTCACCCATCGGAAGCTGCAAATATCATCGTAGGAAGGAGATCCTACAGCGCCCAGTCTTCAACGGATTCTTACCCGATTGATATTCGCCGTCTAGCTCAACTTTGAAGGTCGAAATAATAATGTGGTGGCACAATATATGAGATGAAATTAGTCGTACTATTTACTTGTATCTTTTCCCCCCTTTTTGTCAAGTGTTCAACGTCATATATAAGTAGTCCTGAAGAAAACATAGTGAGCTGAAAGGCCTAACAAGGTCTTTTCATATGCATCACTAGGTTATTATTGTGATTTGGTGTAATTGGTTTGACAGATGTGATATTGCACTGTTACAACTGTAATGAAGAGCCTTCTTGTTTCCTACTTTTCTGTCTTGCAATCATATAACAAGCCATTTCTTCTAAATTTCGTTTGGTACTCAGTCCACTTGATTTGGTAAGTGCAAGATAAACTCGTTCAAACTTTACCAATTGAACTCGCAAATTCTCTGTTATAGTCTTTCCATGCAATTTATTTGATTGCGTAGGTTATGAAATTCTCCTCACATTTCTTACTTCTACCTGTGAGATAATCCAATCATTTCCAAACTTTAGAAAAAGTCATCAAGCGTAAATTCAGAACGACAACCGAGCAACCGTTTAATTCTACGAATTTCTCTGCTTGTTAAATTCACGGAGAGCAACTTTTGAATTTTGATTAGCAGCAAGTGTTGGACTAGCAAAAAGTACCCAAATCAACATCGACAGCGGACGTAGAGCTGCATACATAGGATTTTTGGGTGGGCATGGATCTGGTCGAGTGAATTCTCTCGGCCAAGATTATGACACTTCATTGAATTTAAATAATGGGAAATTAATGAATTTTTTACGATATTTTTGTAACCATTTTCATAATAATAACGACAATGAATATAACCGATGCAACAAAATACTTGTCATTCTTTTAATTTGTATTGAAAGTTGAAAATAGAAACTGCATAGGTACGAGGCTTTAGACTTAGGATGGCCAATCATGTTCTACCATTGTCAAGGGTTCCCTAGGGAAAAAGGTGATATGGCTAATAGCCTTTGGTGCAAACTTTTCTACTCCCAGCTGCTATAACCTGTTAAGCCTCAATGTTTATCTTGATGGTACCTGCAGATGGGGGGCACCACACAATTAGATTAGTTCTTTTACTAGATTTAGGTTTATTTGCAAGAAAAGCTTCCCTGATTTCTTTGGCATACTCCTGAGCATATTTCCAAGCTTCTTCTTCCTCTCGATAGTTCCTTCAATACACTCCTTATTCTTGTCTTTCCAGATTTGCCAGATAGTAGCTATGAACATGTATTTCCATTCTATTCCATTCTATACCTGTAGATGGGGAAGCAGCCGGTGATGACAGTTGATAAACCGCTCTTGATAAAAAGGTAGAAGTAGACGGTTACAAAATAGAAAAAACGGTTACAAACAAGGGAGTATAAATTAAAGGGAAGAGAAAGACAACGGAGCAAGGGTGGTCAAACCCACAAACCAAACCAGGCTTAGAGAAATGGAGTCTGTAATGCACTTGCCATTTTCTTTTATCTTTGTCAAGTTTCTCATACGATCTCTCTTGTATCGATAGTATCCTGTACATTGTCGTACTTGTATTCGTTGTGTTGTAAGGATAATCTTTGTTTTAATGGGCACGATTGTACATTGTCGTACTTGTATTCGTTGTGTTGTAAGGATAATCTTTGTTTTAATGGGCACATTATTTATAGATTTATTTAGCATCTTATCTTTAGTAAATTTTTATTTTTAGTGAAGTCCTCAGTTCCCCCAACCCCCCACCCCACCCTCACCCCCACCCACACACACAAACGTCGGCCGTTGGTAGACTTGTTCTTGCATAGAGTCCACCATGTCTGTCTCTATTTCAATCTAGTAGGGGACCCATTACCTTTATTGCAAGGCATTATAATGGGAAGGGAAAAATGGAGGCTGCAGACCAGAAAAGGTGTTGCCATGGTTCTCATTGACAGACCAGGTCAATACGTTGACTTCATGAGATACGATTTTATCAG